>JAJOZX010000066.1:337500-342500 GCA_023014485.1 Bathynomus jamesi | reverse complement strand
ACATGAATTTTTAAAAATGGATACAGAGACTATATAAATGAATACAAGAATTACATGAAGGATAAGATAATATAGGAATATGGGAATTATTTATGGTTCATTTTTACAGGGCTCTTCCCTCTAGAATGATATTAATATAATAACGTAACATCCTAACTAATGCTAACTAGATGATAACTATTGGTTTTATAATACAGATTTATATATACAACATAAGTCGGGTGGTTAAGTCTAGTTCACGTGGTCTGGGTACGCACTCTTGGTCGTGCATAAATAGTTTCATGTTCCGTGTCACTTGGTTTTCTTTGTTCCCAGAATGATCTTTTCACCACAAATATACCGAGGATAATAGCACACACAATAATGATACTAACGGCAGATGTTGAGAAAATGGTTACCGGTTGTAGTATTTGTAAGAGGTTGTTTTGGTTATCATCCGAAATTTTAAACCGGCTCAATTGATCATTCCATTCAGGGGCATGTAGTTCGGGTAGGATGGTTACAGGTTTTATGGAGAGATTTAAGATCTCTATGACGGGTTTAAATTTAATTTGCGACGGGAATGGGTATGAGTTATTAAGGGTAACCTTATACGGGTTGTATATTTGGAGGGCTTTTGAACGCAAGGAGCAACCAATTGGTAGCCGAATAACCATAGGGATTGTGATGAGGGAATAATTCGATGGACACTCGAGAGTAGCGGCAGTCCTGTTCGCGAAGAAACCCAGATGTCTGGTCCAATTCGTAGTTGGATAGTTTTAGGGGAATTAAATTTTTAAATGAACATACGGGGGCATGCCGGTCACGAATTAAATCGATAAAGCAAGACCTAGTAGTTGGAAGAATAACTGGTTTGAGTGGAGGGCAGACGAGTTGTTTATTTGGTTGCGGGAATCGGCAATGCCGGACGTCGCTATCTGACATCATAGAATAAGCTGATAGATCTTTGGTGAGGAAAAGGTAAGGTGGTACGGTGGGTAAATACAATCGATAGACATTAGAGTTATTTTGGTAGGGTGTTGGGAAAGGGTGAAATTTATATACGTCATAAGTGAGGACATCGAAAAATGGTATAATTATGAGGTATGTGTAGGGGCGTGGTCCATGTACAGTCCAGGTGTATTCTAGAAATTGAGGGTAATTAGTGTGGTTGAGTGGGAATATGGGTGATAATTTTAATTGTGACTGGGCGGTGTGAATCAAGGACTGAAGTATTTCCCATGGTATTAGGGTGGAAAGAGTGATTTTTCCATGGGCTAGCTGGGTTGCACGCAAAACCTTGGAATGAATCGTAGTTATTCGTTGTAAGTATTTATCGATTAGGGTTACTTGTATGTTCATTATCTCTATTAATTCTAGATATCGTTTGTGTTCTTTGTATTGAGCTAACATGGATTCAAGGTATGTGAATCTGTCCGAAAGGGAGTGAAGGAAGCGATTGTTTTCGTGTAATGACCTAATAGTTTGTTCTAACATGTGTCCATTATATTGTCGATTTCGCGCGAAGAGATTCAATTTAAGTTCAATTCTTTTAATATCTTCTTCGGTCGCTAATCCGAATAAACCTTTGAACAGTTTCCCTCCTATATCTATCAGTCCCCTTTTACTTCTTTGGTTAAAGTTTTCTGAATTTTTAGTTTCAGTTTGTATCCATGGTAAGGCTAGTATTTCTGATAGGGCGCGTGCTGTAGTTTGAATATTTTCGAGGGTATTTTCTAACAGAACGCGACTAATCTGATCTTTTCCTTGGAAAGAATTTTGGACTTTACTTTAAACGTTTTTAATTGGGTTTGTATCTGAAGGAGATTGATTTTAATTCTAGGGGGTTGCAAATTTATATAAAGGTCTGCGTGCCCTTTCAAAAATTTACCTTCTGCAAGTTTTTCTATAACAACTCCGGTAGAAATTCTAATGCTAGGTCTACAAGAGTAAATAATTTGGAAAATTATAAGGGGGACAATTTTATTCATTTCTACGCCTTAAGTTATACGGAGCTGGGGGTAGTTGTGTGGATACTTGTGTTTGGTGGGCGAAGGGGTCGGCCTCGTTTTGGTGGCAATGGGGGTCGACCGTTGAGCTCGGATTCTGAGTGGGTTCGTTTCTTATGTGAAGGTTCTTATTAATGTGTTCTAATTAGGTCTGCTTGACCGATCTTAATTTATGGAATGATCACTTAAGGGGTTTTCCTAACTACTATCTAAAAAATAAATGCACAACAATTTGCCTAACTCGGGAAAATTTTTGCAAACAAAAAAATAAAAAATGTAAACAAAATTTCACTCGAATGTACGTGAAGGTATGGTAATACTATGTTTGGTACATTAAATAAAATTATACTATACTAACTAGAATAGTAAAAATAACTGAAAATAACTGTGAAAATAATTCTGTGACAATACTGTTTTCAATAAAAAAAATGTATCACTGGTGTCTGAAGTGTTCACTGTGTTTTGTGTTAATTCTGGCTCAATACTAAATATTAATTGTTAATAATAATGACTTTTCAAATGTTTAGAAATTATTTTAAAAAAGAGTTTTGTACTTAACAAGATTCCTACGGCGAAATCCTTAGAGACGTGTCCTGAAGACGTGTCTTGCTGGCCACTTGTTCCTGGATGAAAACTAGGCGTGCAGAACTTGGAGTCGTGACGCACCGGTTCAAGGGTGGATGTGACGAACTAGAAGTCGTGACACGCCGGTCCAAGGGTGGATGTGACGAACTAGAAGTCGTGACACGCCGGTCAACTGGGTGGATGTGACGAACTAGAAGTCGTGACACGCCGGTCAACTGGGTGTTGGTTCTGGTTCCAGGGTCTGGAAGACTGGAAGAATCCTGGAGTCGTGAAGATCCTGGTTAAAGGGTCGCCAGTTGTTAACCCCTCCGTCTATGGCCCGTGTTGGTTCGAAGTCGACGGGGGTTCTAGTTAGGTGGCAGCAACGGATGTGTGTCTTGAAGTAGTTTTCTTCTATATTACTCTCCGAGTTCTTCTATAGTGGCTCGGAGGACTCTGATAGACTTACTCAAAATGCTGAAGGTTCCGGATTCTTCTTATAGCGTATCCGGAAAGTTTAATGACTAAGTTCTTCTGAAGAGAGCAAGGCTCGAAGGATAAGGTAAAAACTAGCTTCAACTGTAATTTTACTGTAAAATGTACAGGTAGTGCTCAGCCTCTGAATTAGCTTCTGAATGACAATGGAATAATTTTAGGGTTTATATACCCAAAAACTGCTAACATTATTATTATTAAATGCTAAAAGGCTGTATTTTTTGCACAATATTTGAAAATAAGTAAATTTTTTAGCTGTGGTAAGGCTGGAACGAGTAAACAAAATATTTGAAGACGAAACCATATTTTTATCTTAAACCGCGACTTTTCAGATCTGATGTTATCATGATCTGCCAAGTTAACTAAAAGTGGAAATCGGACTATGCATCTTTACACTAAAATATGCATATGAGTGAAATTTTAAGGTTTAAGATGTACAATTTTAATGCTTAGGCAAGACATGATCTCATTGTTTATAACGAAAGAGAGTGTATACAAAATGTGAACATTGCAAGCTTAAGCAGGATTCCTTATTAAGCGAAATCTAAAAAAATGATTATGAGATTTTAAAAAACAACAGGTCACCAATTATTTAGCAAAGTAGAAAGCAAATCAAAAATTTTATCCAAACTCGCGTTGGGCGATTTTGGTCCTTATGTAAAAATGAATACACACACGTACATACATATGAGTATAGGCATTATATAAAGTTAAATATATAAGAATATACAGGATTATATAAATACATGAACCATATAACACATGAATTTTTAAAATGGATACAGAGACTATATAAATGAATACAAGAATTACATGAAGGATAAGATAATATAGGAATATGGGAATTATTTATGGTTCATTTTTACACATATATATATACATACATATATAACATATATATATATATATATATATATATATATATATACATACATATATATATAATATATATACATATATATATACCAGTGGCGACTCGTGACATTTTTGTTCAGGCATGCAATGTTATGGAATGGAAGAAAACATCCGCCTAACCCTCTTGCCCAAACTTTGCATATTGTTTACATAGAACTTAGCAAGTTAAAGGTGTTTTACAAACTTTTTGGGACCTCTTTGAAGGAAAGTTCATTTAATGTTAGGCTTAAATATGCGAACAAAAAATTAGACATATTTATATATAGTAGTTACCGAATTGATCTAAAGAAAAAGATACAAATTTAAAATTTACCTTAAATAATTGTGAAGCATTATTTGAATTGAAATTCTGCTCTCCTAGTTTTCCTGCAAAATTCTTCGATGACCAAATTGTAAAAGTACTCTCGATTCTCCATAAGCTTCTTGAGGAAATTTTTTTCAATTGAAATTAAGGCAAGATTAGATAGCCTTTCTTCACTTTGGGAACTCCGTAAATAACTTTTAATTCTTTTAAGCTCAGAAAATGATCGCTCAACACTTGCTGTCGATATTGGTATAGTTAGAATCAAATTCGTCAATTTATATATTTCCTTAAGACCTTTGTGCATTTCGCTTTCCAGTAGATATTTTAGGAGCTCAGCAACATTCTTTTTGGCAAAAGATTTGTGCGAATATAAAACACACAATTCAGAACGGAGACGAGGAAACTCAAAAAATGAATTGTAGCTTCTTTTCAAAGATTCAAAAGCTCTCTCTGGGAAAGTAACATCATAGAACTCAAATTTTTTGCAATCTAAAAGCTCAATGAATTCCAGTTTTTCCATTGAACTGAAACGCTCTTTCATTTGAAGAAGTATATTATCGAATATTTCATGAAATAGTTGACTATACTTCTCTTGTGGAGAAAGACTCTGTTTCCTTTTACATACAGGTTCACCACATCTTTCTGTTATCAAGTCCCACATATCTGCAAATTTTGTATCCCTTATTTGTTTGATTTTTTTCATAGTGCTTTCAACGGTGATTGAGCTATACACA
>JAJOZX010000066.1:265000-332500 GCA_023014485.1 Bathynomus jamesi | reverse complement strand
TTGAAGTCAGTTTTTGAAGTCAGAAGGTTGCACCAAGAGGGTCAACCAAAACAGAGGTTAATCGTCTCCACTTGATAGAGATCAAGTGCAGACATTTTCCATTTTCAGTTAATTTCAATTAGTTTCAGAATACTTGATAAGAGGTCAAGTCAGAAGGTTGCGCCAAGACGGACAACCGCCCCAGAGATTTATAGAAATACTTGACAAGCGTTCAAGTCAGACAGTTTCAGAATACTTGACAAGCGTTCAAGTCAGAGTGTTTCAGAATACTTGACAAGCGTTCAAGTCAGACAGTTACAGAATACTTGATAGAGTTCAAGTTAGGTTCAGAATACTTGATAGAGTTCAAGTTAGGTTCAGAATACTTGATAGAGTTCAAGTTAGGTTCAGAATACTTGATAGAGTTCAAGTTAGGTTCAGAATACTTGATAGAGTTCAAGTTAGGTTCAGAATACTTGACAGAGTTCAAGTTAGGTTCAGAATACTTGACAGAGTTCAAGTCAGAGTTTAAGTTCCAAGTCAGAGTTTAAGTTCCAAGTCAGAGTTTAAGTTCCAAGTCAGAGTTTAAGTCCCAAGTCATTTCAATGCAGTCAATTGAATTCAACTTTTTCTTTGTAAGTTAAGAGAATTTAATTTAAGAAAATGTAATTTAAGAATTTAATTCAACCATTTTTTGTGCTGTAAAAGAGAATTTAATTCAACCTGAATTGACCGGGTTGCGTCTTTAGTTAACCTTTTTTCTTGTTTGTAAAAAGGAAATTGACCGAGTTGTCTTTTCTTTTCATGCATTGTTGCGTATATAAATATATAGTTATGTAATTTATTATTTGTAACAAAACCGTTTTTACAAAGGTTGTAACGATTTTGGTAATTATTGTAATGTATATGAGGAACATGCCGTCCCTCCGTTTGTTGAACTCTTTTAATTTTTAAGTAGTGTGACAAGCAATCTTTTTTTTAAAGAGCAAAGTGCTCACGAAAGACGTATTGTCAATTTCAAACTTATACCTCCTGCTTAGTCACTCAATTCCCCCGTATGATCGCACATACCCTAAATTTCAGTTGTTTGTTCTTTTTTGTCATTTAATTTTAATAAAACTTCTACACAATAAAACATAGGTATTTATCATATGCAAACAAGTTTTCAGACTAAAATATAAAATAATTCAATATTCTATCAACATTTAACGAAAGAGTATAATTTTTCTACTTAACATGCAAAAATTATTAAACCTTTTTAATATTTTTTTTTATTATATAAAAATAATTTTTAATGTAAAATTTAATTGAAATTATTAAAAGAAAAGATTGTTCGAAATGCTTTCCTTCCATTTCAATAACTTTTTTATTCTTGGCCGAAACTCATCTAAGGTTCGATTTACTTTTATTTTTAAGAGTATTATAAAATTATGTTTAGCTCATAAAAATGCATAATTGATTTATATTTTTAATTTGTATTTTTAATTTTCTTTTGTTCAATTAATCGTGAGTAACTGTCCTTAAATTGTTATTGTACCATTTGTAAGGTATCAAACGAAAATTATAGTCAAATTGACATACTACTACAGTATATGGCTATGAATTTTAGTAGTCGAAATTAATTGTGTCAAAATTCAATTTTTAAAAACGTGAGATTTACTTTCATTACTTGTAGGGTCCTCTAAGTACGTTTTTCTTTAATTACCTTATAAGTGTAACTGATTATGTAAAATCTATAATCCTAATTGAATTTTATTACTTTTGACATATATTCCCTCCAGTCACTTTTGCATTAAAACTCGTATGCAAACATCATCATTAAAATACATCATAATTATTGCTTACTATATATAAATTCTCGCTCATGCATTTATTCAGTTAATTTAACAATCCTCTCAGCTAATCTGTCTCTCGAAATTATCACATACACACTTTGTACGCAATAAACATAAATACACATTTGACCACAGGTCTATACATCATCCACTACGTAATTCGATTTGTACCTACAACAGTCAATAATAATGCATGTATGCACACTATATATACTATATATACAAACCTTATGCTAAAATCATTGGATATCACCATAAAACTATTTCATTACGTGTAAGTGCAAACTATGCTATTTAGTCTTAATCATTTTTGCTTTCTAATATATCTTGCTCATGCATTTATTCAGTTACTTGAACAATCCTATCAGCTAATCTGTCCCTCGAAATTGTAAAATACACACTTTGCACCTAATACACCCAAATACACACTAGACCACAGGTCTATACATCATCCATTACATAATTCGATTTTTTTACCTACAATAGTCAATAAAAATAGTTACGAATTGTACTATCATGGTAACCTTGAAAATCCATGAACTTTAAAATTTATATTTTTCCCTTTTATCTACTATTCATTATGTAATTTTTCCCACAGAAAAATTAAATTTTGTAAAAAATTTTAACCTTATCATTGTTTGTCTAACTTAATTGTTTGTCTAAAATTAAAGTTTTAATCTTTGAATTTTTATATTTTATAATAGCCCTCTAAGCGAGTGTCATGTTAAAAATTTGATTACTCTGCATTGTACTCAACTACCCGAACTCGTTCTGTATAAAATTTGTATTGTAAAAAAAAAAAAAAAAAAAAAATTCATCTAACTTGAATTACTTACGATGTTATTTTCTCAATTGTATTATATTGTATTAATTGTATTATATTATTGTATTAATACCATTTTGGAGGGGGAAACTGTAAAAAGTGAACAATGAACAATTCCTATACCATCGTTATATGGATTCATTGTCTTCAGGCAGTACTTATGTTCGTATAGTTTTTATGTTCGAATGTCCATTTTTACGTAAGAAACCAAAATCGCCTAAGCGAGTTTTGGATAGAATTTCGATTTGTACGTCTTTATTCATTACTGTATTTTTCTAATTCATCTTTTCTAATAATGACTTATACACTAGGACGTCATAAAATAACTTTATTCTCTTTACGTTTCCCATACTTTGTACACTGAATCACGTTCTTAGTATTTGGACATCTTCCGTATTCAATGTATGGCAAATTCTTTAGTAATAATGTTGTGGTGTTATGTAGTATAAGTATTATTATTCAACCATATTCATCCATACGTCACATTTTCCCGTCATTAATTTCCCTTGATCATTATCCTATATAAATTTTATTAAGTATTCATTTTTACTCGTGTCAATCTGTGAAATCCAAAACTTTTGCCTTCGTTCGAAAACGCAAAAATACGTTCTCGTATTATTTTTTTCATTTTTATTTTTAACTATATCACCTCCCGCATTGAACTCAAAAATGCTGAGTTAAGTTATCAAATTCCGCTCACTACGACAGAATCGAACGCTTCTAAGATAAATACCTCCGTTCGCTCTGAACGTTCTGGTTAGGAGGCTGCAACGGATATTTCTTCTATAACATTTTAATTCTTTTCGGTCGCCTCTTGTTAAACTCTTGGCTACAGACTCGCCAGACTGTTATGCCAATATCTTACTTAACTGACTAAGTTCTGAAGAGAGCACGGCTTGAAGGGAAAAATAAAAAGTTTCTCTTACGGTAATTTACTTCTTAAAAATATACAGGTACTGCTCTGAATTTACAGGGGTAGAGGTTCGACCTCTGTCGACCATGGCTCAGGCCGGAATCTAAAAATATTAAGAAGGCAAGGGGCCTCTGCCCCCTCCCCGCAGCAAGGCTGCTGACAAGGGAGTCGTAATGAAGTGCTAATATGAAGAGCAATAATGAAGAAGTCTAATGAAGAAGTCCAATGAAGAAGTGCTGTAATTTTACAAGTACACGTATAATATAAACCTAAACTTGTCGGGGGACGACAGTCGAAGGTTAAGTTCCCCCCCTTTTAAACACATGATCAGATGGTTTGAAAAATTTCAACTAAAAATAATAAAAAAAATAAAAAAAAACTAATCGTATATTTTTGCCGAATCTTCATATCTGAAGGCAATATCATTTCGTAATAGTACACATAAGTACAAATTAAGTACACGACTGAGTACGTATTAATTTTGGTTCATTACAATTACGATTACAATTATGGATTACTTCACATTCGCTTATGATTGTCCATTACAGTTCCATTAAAGTACATTCTTACATTATAAATTAAATCATTACACTTAATTACAGTTTCAATGAAGTACATTACAAGTTATTATTAATTACAGTTTCATTAAAGTACATTACGTTATATTAAATTAAAGTATTACAGTTAATTACAATTAAACAGTTACTATAACTTTGTTTTGTTTTTTACAGTGTTTCATATTAATAGACAATTTACATGTTAGAAATATAATACAAAGTACATGGCACATACGAGATAATTTATTTTACGAAATAATATGCTATAATATGTTATGAATTTGAAATCAGAGCGAACGGAGATATTTTATCTTTGAGGCGTTCGAATCTGTCGTCGTGAGCGGAATTCGATCTTAGTAAGCATTTATGAATATCTTGAGGGGTGAACGCACTTAAAAAAAAATAATAAAAAAAATAATACGAGAACGTATTTTTGCGTTTTCGAACGAATGAGAAAAAATGAATATTTAATAAAATTTATATAGGATAATGATCAAGGGAAATTAATGACGGGAAAACGTGACGTATGGATGAATATGGTTGAATAATAATGTTTATACTACATAACATATAAATAATGACTTCTATAGAGTGTACAGTTTTTATTATTATGTTAAAGAATTTTCATACATTGAATACTAGATATATGATGAAGGGAAATAAATGACGGGAAAAGGTGACGTCATAGTTATTGAATTTTTATGTATAGTACAAATCATTATTAGGAAGATTTACAAGAACGAATTAGAGACAAAGAGTGGGTAGTAATGACTAAGAATTACAACTACGGGTTCCAATCCTGTTACATGCAATGTGTATGCATAATCTAGGGTCGAGGGTGAGATGCAAGACAATTCATAATTAATTATAATAACTTCTATAACAAATGGAAAATGGATACGACTAAACCATAGATATGGTAGATCGTAGGGTTGTGACACACAAAAATAGGAAGCTACAAGTAAAATTATTATCCAAACTCGCGGTAAGCGATTTTGGTTCTTATGTAAAAATGGACATTCGAACATAAAAACTATACGAACATAAGTACTGCATGAAGACAATGAATCCATATAATGATGGTATAGGAATTGTTCATTGTTCACTTTTTACAGTATTTCCGCCCCTAAAATGGTATTAATACAATAATGATACAATTAATACAATACAATTGAGAAAATAACATCTAACGAATTCAAATTAGATGATGACGAAATTTTTTTCTTTACATTACAAATTTTTATACAGAACAAGTGAGTTATTATATAATATATAAGAATTCAAAGATTAATACTTTAATTTAGACAAACAATTAAGTTAGACAAACAATGATATCGTTACATTTTTTACCAAATTTTATTTTTTTCTGTTGGATAAATTATGTACATAATGAATAGGTAAAAGGGAAAATATAAATTTTAAAGTTCATGGATTTTTCGAGGCTTCCATGATAGTACAATTGATAAACTAATTTATTGACTATTGTCAGTAAAAAATCGAATTACGTAATGGATGAGTATAGACCTGTGGTCTAATGTGTATTTATGTTTATTGGGTACAAGTGTGTATCTGATAATTTCGAGAGACAGATTAGCTGAGAGGATTGTTAAATCAACTGTATAAATGCATGAGCGAGAATTTATATATAGTAAGCAATAATTATGATGTATTATAATGATGATGTTTGCATACGAGTTTTAATGCAAAAGTGACTGGAGGAATATGTGTCAAAAGTAATAAAATTCAATTAGGATTATAGATTTTACATAATCAGTTACACTTATAAGGTAATTAAAAAAAAAACGTACTTACTCTAGTAGTATGTCAATTTGACTATAATTTTCGTTTGATACCTTACAAATGGTACAATAACAATTTTATAATATTCTAAAAAATAAAAGTAAATCGAGCCATAGATGAGTTTCGGCCAAGAATAAAAAAGTTATTGAAATGGAAGGAAGCATTTCGAACAATCTTTTCTTTTAATAATTTCAATTAAATTTTACATTAAAAATTATTTTTATATAATAAAAAAAATATATTAAAAAGGTTTAATAATTTTTGCATGTTAAGTAGAAAAATTATACTCTTTCGTTGAATGTTGATAGAATTTGAATTATTTAATTTTTTAATCTGAAAACTTGTTTGCATATAGACAAATACATCTGTTTTATTGTGTAGAAGTTTTATTAAAAATTAAATGACTGAAATTTAGGGTATGTGCGGTCATACGGGTAAATTTCCCGATCGTACAGAGCAGGATAAATTAGGTACATGATCGACTAATTGTTACGCTATTTCTGTCATCATATAATCAAAATAATTATAAAACTCGTTAAAAACTTTTGTAAAAACGGTTTTTGGTCGACACTGGGTTCAACTGGGGTTGGGGTGTTAAAGTAAAAATAAAATAAAAAACAAAGTTTGGAGTACTACATTCGGGGAATTGAGTGACTAAGCGGGGGATATAAGTCTGAAATTGACAATAAGTCTTTCGTGAGCACTTTGCTCTTTAAGAAAGATTGCTTGTCACACTACTTAGAACAAAATTAAAAAAAAGTTGAAACAAAACGGAGGGACGGCATGTTCCTCAGCATAGTAATTTAAAAGGAGTCATTGGGACAAGATCGATTAATTAATTATTACACAACTATTATTATCACGTATACATTACAATGATTATCAGTCATTACAAACAATTGTAAAAACGGTTTTGTTACAAATAATAAATTACATGACTATATATTTATATACGTAACAATGCATGAAAAAGAAAAGACAAATCGGTCAATTTCCTTCTCACAAACAAAAAAAAAGGTTAACTAAAGACGCAAACCGGTCAATTCTGGTTGAATTTAATTCTCTTTTACAACACAAAAAAAGGTTGAATTAAATTCTTAAAGTACATTTTCTTAAATTAAATTCTCTTAAATTGCAAAGAAAAAGTTGAATTCAATTGACTGCATTGAAAACTAACTTGGGACTCGGAATACTTGGGACTCGGAATACTTGGGACTCGGAATACTTGGGACTCGGAATACTTGGGACTCGGAATACTTGGAAAAATAACTTCGACTTGGAAAAATAACTTCGACTTGGAAAAATAACTTCGACTTGGAAAAATAACTTCGACTTGGAAAAATAACTTCGACTTGGAAAAATAACTTCGACTTGGAAAAATAACTTCGACTTGGAAAAATAACTTCGACTTGGAAAAATAACTTCGACTTGGAAAAATAACTTCGACTTGGAAAAATAACTTCGACTTGGAAAAATAACTTCGACTTGGAAAAATAACTTCGACTTGGAAAAATAACTTCGACTTGGAAAAATAACTTCGACTTGGAAAAATAACTTCGACTTGGAAAAATAACTTCGACTTGGAAAAAAAACTTCGACTTGGAAAAATAACTTCGACTTGGAAAAATAACTTCGACTTCAAAAATAACTTCGACTTGAAAAATATCTTCGACTTGAAAAATATCTTCGACTTGAACTCTCTAACTTCAAATAAAACTCTCTGACTTTAACTCTATCAAGTATTTCTATAATCTCTGGGGCGGTTGCCGTCTTGGCGCAACCTTCTGACTTGACCTCTTATCAAGTATTCTGAAACTAACTTGAAATTAACTGAAAATGGAAAATGACTGCACTTGATCTCTATTTAAGTGGAGACGATTAACCTCTGTTTTGGTTGACCCTCTTGGTGCAACCTTCTGACTTCAAAAACTGATTTAAAAAATGACTTAAAAAATTACTTCAAAAAAATGACTTCAAAATTACTTCAAGTATCTCTCTAAATCTATAAACTCTCTGTAAACTCCTCTCTCTTAATTTGCAAGTCAATTCAATTCAATAATTTGAAAAAAATTTGCAAACAAAATATAAAGTGTAAACAACATTTCACTCGAATGTACACGAAGGTACGATACTATTATGTTTAATACATAAATAAAATTATTCTATACTGAATGTAACAGTGAAAATAACTGAAATTAACTCTCTTTGGAATTAATTCTCTCTGAAATTAATTCTCTCTGAAATTAATTCTCTCTGAAATTAATTCTCTCTGAAATTAATTCTCTCTGTGAATTAATTCTCGATCTGAAATTAATTCTCTCTGAATTAATTCTCTCTGAAATTAATTCTCTCTGAAATTAACTCTCTTGAAATTAACTCTTGAAATTAACTCTCTTGAATTACTCTCTTGAAATTAACTCTCTTGAAATTAACTCTCTTGAATTAACTCTCTTGAATTAACTCTCTTGAAATTAACTCTCTTTGAAATTAACTCTCTTTGAAATTACTCTCTTTGAAATTAACTCTCTTTGAAATTAACTCTCTTACTTTTAACTTCTCTTACATTTAACTTCTGTGAAAATTACTGTTTCACTAAAAAAATGTATCACTATGTCTGAAATGTTCACTGTTTCTTGTAAATTCTGACTTGATACTCATTATTAACTGTTAATAATAGTGACTTTTCAAATGTTTATAAATTTCTTAAAAAAACAAAATGTACTTACAAAATTTTCTATGGGGAAATCCTTGAGACGTGTCCTGAAGACATCTTGCTGGCTACTTCTTCTTGGATGAAAACTAGGCTTGGAGAACTTGGAGTCGTGACACACCGGTTCAAGGTGTGATGTTACGAACAAGAAGTCGTGACACGCCGGTCAAATGGTTTTATCCTGATGCAGGGTAATTTCTATCTTGCCCAAAGAGTGGCCTCTTCTTAAATCTTCTTCTTAAAATAATCTTCTTTTAAAATCTTCTTCTACAAATCTTCTTCTAAAATCTTTTTCTTATCCTGGTAAAGGGTCGTCCACAATGTTAACCCCTCCGTCTATGGCCCTGAGGTCGGTTCGGATCGAAGGGGTTTCTGGTTAGAGAGGCTGCAACGGATATTTCTTCTATAACATTTTAATTCTTTTCGGTCGCCTCTTGATAAATCTTGGCTACAGACTCGCCAGACTGTTATGCCAATATCTTACTTAACTGACTAAGTTCTGAAGAGAGCACGGCTCGAAGGGAAAAATAAAAAGTTTCTCTTACGGTAATTTACTTCTTAAAAATATACAGGTACTGCTCTGAATTTACAGGGGTAGAGGTTCGACCTCTGTCGACCATGGCTCAGGCCGGAATCTAAAAATATTAAGAAGGCAAGGGGCCTCTGCCCCCTCCCCGCAGCAAGGCTGCTGACAAGGGAGTCGTAATGAAGTGCTAATATGAAGACAATAATGAAGAAGTCTAATGAAGAAGTCCAATGAAGAAGTGCTGTAATTTTACAAGTACACGTATAATATAAACCTAAACTTGTCGGGGGACGACAGTCGAAGGTTAAGTTCCCCCCCTTTTAAACACATGATCAGATGGTTTGAAAAATTTCAACTAAAAAAAAAAAAATAAAAATAAAAACTAATCGTATATTTTTGCCGAATCTTCATATCTGAAGGCATATCATTTCGTAATAGTACACATAAGTACAAATTAAGTACACGACTGAGTACGTATTAATTTTGGTTCATTACAATTACGATTACAATTATGGATTACTTCACATTCGCTTATGATTGTCCATTACAGTTCCATTAAAGTACATTCTTACATTATAAATTAAATCATTACATTATTACAGTTTCAATGAAGTACATTACAAGTTATTATTAATTACAGTTTCATTAAAGTACATTACGTTATATTAAATTAAAGTATTACAGTTAATTACAATTAAACAGTTACTATAACTTTGTTTTGTTTTTTTACAGTGTTTCATATTAATAGACAATTTACATGTTAGAAATATAATACAAAGTACATGGCACATACGAGATAATTTATTTTACGAAATAATATGCTATAATATGTTATGAATTTGAAATCAGAGCGAACGGAGATATTTTATCTTTGAGGCGTTCGAATCTGTCGTCGTGAGCGGAATTCGATCTTAGTAAGCATTTATGAATATCTTGAGGGGTGAACGCACTTGAAAAAAAAATAATAAAAAAAATAATACGAGAACGTATTTTTGCGTTTTCGAACGAATGAGAAAAAATGAATATTTAATAAAATTTATATAGGATAATGATCAAGGGAAATTAATGACGGGAAAACGTGACGTATGGATGAATATGGTTGAATAATAATGATTATACTACATAACTATAAATAATGACTTCTATAGAGTGTACAGTTTTTATTATGATGTTAAAGAATTTTCATACATTGAATACTAGACATATGATGAAGGGAAATAAATGAAGGGAAAAGGTGACGTCATAGTTATTGAATTTTTACGTATAGTACAAATCATTATTAGGAAGATTTACAAGAAAGAATTAGAGACAAAGAGTGGGTAGTAATGACTAAGAAGTACAACTACGGGTTCCAATCCTGTTACATGCAATGTGTATGCATAATCTAGGGTCGAGGGTGAGATGCAAGACAATTCATAATTAATTATAATAACTTCTATAACAAATGGAAAATGGATACGACTAAACCATAGATATGGTACATCGTAGGGTTGTGACACGAACAAAAATAGGAAGCTACAAGTAAAATTATTATCCAAACTCGCGGTAAGCGATTTTGGTTCTTATGTAAAAATGGACATTCGAACATAAAAACTATACGAACATAAGAACTGCATGAAGACAATGAATCCATATAATGATGGTATAGGAATTGTTCATTGTTCACTTTTTACACTATATCACCTCCCGCATTGAACTCAAAAATGCTGAGTTAAGTTATCAAATTCCGCTCACTACGACAGAATCGAACGCTTCTAAGATAAATACCTCCGTTCGCTCTGATTTCAAATTTATAACATATTATAACATATTATGTATATAAATCCAAACCATATGTGCCCCATGTACTTTGTATTATATTTCTAACATCTTAATTGTCTATTAATATGAAACACTCTAAAAACAAAACAAAGTTATAGTAACTGTTTAATTGTAATTAACTGTAATACTTTAATTTAATATAACGTAATGTACTTTAATGAAACTGTAATTAATAATAACTTGTAATGTACTTCAATGAAACTGTAATTAAATGTAATGATTTAATTTATAATGTAAGAATGTACTTTAATAGAACTATAATGGACAATCATAAGCGAATGTGAAGTAATCCATAATTGTAATCGTAATTGTAATGAACCAAAATTAATACGTACTCAGTCGTGTACTTAATTTGTACTTATGTGTACTATTACGAAATGATATCGCCTTCAGAAATGTAGACTCGGCGAAAAATACAAATTAGTTTTTATTTTTATTTTTTTAAATTTTTATTTGCAATCTTTCAAACATCTGATCATGTGTTTAAAAGGGGGAAACTTAACCTTCGACTGTCTTCCCCCAAACAATTAGGTTTGCGGGGAGGGGGCAGAGGCCCCTTGCCTTCTTAATATTTTTAGATTCCGGCCTGAGCCATGGTCGAAAGAGGTCGAACCTCTACCCCTGTAAATTCAAAGCACTACCTGTACATTTTGAGAAGTAAACTAAATGTAAGAGAAACTTCTTATTTTCCCCTTCGAGCCGTGCTCTCTTCAGAAGAACTTAGTCAGTAAAGTCGATAATTTTAGTATCAGAGAAAGTATCAGAGAAAGTATCAGAGTATTATAGAAAGAGAAGAATTAAAAATTGGCGACCCTTTGCCCAAATTAAGAGACAGCCCAAGCACCATAGAATATATCGGCATAACAGTCTGGCGAGTCTGTAGCCAAGAGTTTAACAAGAGGCGACCGAAAAGAATTAGAATGTTATAGAAGAAATATCCGTTGCTTGCCTCCTAACTAGAACCCCCGTCGATTCCGAACAGACTCAGGGCCATAGACGGAGGGGTTAACAGAGTGGCGACCCTTTGCCAGGATCTTAACAGATTTTAAGAAGAAGATTTTTTAAGAAGATTATTTTAAGAAGAAGATTATTTTAACAAGAAGATTTTAACAAGAAACAAGAAGATTTTAACAAGAAGATTTTAACAAGAGGCCACTCTTTGGCCAAGAATAGAAATTACCCTGCATCAGGATAAAACCATTTGACCGGGGTGTCACGACTTCTAGTTCGTAACATCCACCCGTGAACCGGTTTGTCACGACTCCAAGTTCTCCACGCCTAGTTTTCATCCAAGAAGAAGTAGCCAGCAAGACGTATTCAGGACACGTCTCAAGGAAATTTTGTTAAGTACAGAGTTTGTTGTTTTTTAAGTAATTTATAAACATTTGAAAAGTCAGTATTATTAACAGCTAACATTTAGTATTGAGCCAGAATTAACACAAAACACAGTGAACATTTCAGACACCAGTGATACATTTTTTTTAGTGAAACAGTAATTTTCACAGAAGTTAAATGTAACAGAAGTTAAATGTAACAGAAGTTAAAAGTCACAGAGTTAATTTCAGAGAGTTAATGTAAGAGAGTTAATTTCAGAGAGTTAATTTCAGTTATTTTCACTATTATATTCAGTATAGAATAATTTTATTTTATGTACCTTCCCGTACATTAGAATGAAATATTGTTTACATTTTTTTTATTTTTTGTTTGCAAATTTTTTTTCAATTATTGAATTGAATTGACTTGCAAATTAAGAAAGAGAGTGTTTATAGAGAGTTTATAGATTTAGAGAGATACTTGAAGTCAGTTTTGAAGTCAGTTTTGAAGTCAGTTTTGAAGTCATTTTTTGAAGTCATATTTTTGAAGTCAGTTTTTGAAGTCAGAAGGTTGCACCAAGAGGGTCAACCAAAACAGAGGTTAATCGTCTCCACTTGATAGAGATCAAGTGCAGACATTTTCCATTTTCAGTTAATTTCAATTAGTTTCAGAATACTTGATAAGAGGTCAAGTCAGAAGGTTGCGCCAAGACGGACAACCGCCCCAGAGATTTATAGAAATACTTGACAAGCGTTCAAGTCAGACAGTTTCAGAATACTTGACAAGCGTTCAAGTCAGAGTGTTTCAGAATACTTGACAAGCGTTCAAGTCAGACAGTTACAGAATACTTGATAGAGTTCAAGTTAGGTTCAGAATACTTGATAGAGTTCAAGTTAGGTTCAGAATACTTGATAGAGTTCAAGTTAGGTTCAGAATACTTGATAGAGTTCAAGTTAGGTTCAGAATACTTGATAGAGTTCAAGTTAGGTTCAGAATACTTGACAGAGTTCAAGTTAGGTTCAGAATACTTGACAGAGTTCAAGTCAGAGTTTAAGTTCCAAGTCAGAGTTTAAGTTCCAAGTCAGAGTTTAAGTCCCAAGTCATTTCAATGCAGTCAATTGAATTCAACTTTTTCTTTGTAAGTTAAGAGAATTTAATTTAAGAAAATGTAATTTAAGAATTTAATTCAACCATTTTTTGTGCTGTAAAAGAGAATTTAATTCAACCTGAATTGACCGGGTTGCGTCTTTAGTTAACCTTTTTTCTTGTTTGTAAAAAGGAAATTGACCGAGTTGTCTTTTCTTTTCATGCATTGTTGCGTATATAAATATATAGTTATGTAATTTATTATTTGTAACAAAACCGTTTTTACAAAGGTTGTAACGATTTTGGTAATTATTGTAATGTATATGAGGAACATGCCGTCCCTCCGTTTGTTGAACTCTTTTAATTTTTAAGTAGTGTGACAAGCAATCTTTTTTTTAAAGAGCAAAGTGCTCACGAAAGACGTATTGTCAATTTCAAACTTATACCTCCTGCTTAGTCACTCAATTCCCCCGTATGATCGCACATACCCTAAATTTCAGTTGTTTGTTCTTTTTTGTCATTTAATTTTAATAAAACTTCTACACAATAAAACATAGGTATTTATCATATGCAAACAAGTTTTCAGACTAAAATATAAAATAATTCAATATTCTATCAACATTTAACGAAAGAGTATAATTTTTCTACTTAACATGCAAAAATTATTAAACCTTTTTAATATTTTTTTTTATTATATAAAAATAATTTTTAATGTAAAATTTAATTGAAATTATTAAAAGAAAAGATTGTTCGAAATGCTTTCCTTCCATTTCAATAACTTTTTTATTCTTGGCCGAAACTCATCTAAGGTTCGATTTACTTTTATTTTTAAGAGTATTATAAAATTATGTTTAGCTCATAAAAATGCATAATTGATTTATATTTTTAATTTGTATTTTTAATTTTCTTTTGTTCAATTAATCGTGAGTAACTGTCCTTAAATTGTTATTGTACCATTTGTAAGGTATCAAACGAAAATTATAGTCAAATTGACATACTACTACAGTATATGGCTATGAATTTTAGTAGTCGAAATTAATTGTGTCAAAATTCAATTTTTAAAAACGTGAGATTTACTTTCATTACTTGTAGGGTCCTCTAAGTACGTTTTTCTTTAATTACCTTATAAGTGTAACTGATTATGTAAAATCTATAATCCTAATTGAATTTTATTACTTTTGACATATATTCCCTCCAGTCACTTTTGCATTAAAACTCGTATGCAAACATCATCATTAAAATACATCATAATTATTGCTTACTATATATAAATTCTCGCTCATGCATTTATTCAGTTAATTTAACAATCCTCTCAGCTAATCTGTCTCTCGAAATTATCACATACACACTTTGTACGCAATAAACATAAATACACATTTGACACACAGGTCTATACATCATCCACTACGTAATTCGATTTGTACCTACAACAGTCAATAATAATGCATGTATGCACACTATATATACTATATATACAAACCTTATGCTAAAATCATTGGATATCACCATAAAACTATTTCATTACGTGTAAGTGCAAACTATGCTATTTAGTCTTAATCATTTTTGCTTTCTAATATATCTTGCTCATGCATTTATTCAGTTACTTGAACAATCCTATCAGCTAATCTGTCCCTCGAAATTGTAAAATACACACTTTGCACCTAATACACCCAAATACACACTAGACCACAGGTCTATACATCATCCATTACATAATTCGATTTTTTTACCTACAATAGTCAATAAAAATAGTTACGAATTGTACTATCATGGTAACCTTGAAAATCCATGAACTTTAAAATTTATATTTTTCCCTTTTATCTACTATTCATTATGTAATTTTTCCCACAGAAAAATTAAATTTTGTAAAAAATTTTAACCTTATCATTGTTTGTCTAACTTAATTGTTTGTCTAAAATTAAAGTTTTAATCTTTGAATTTTTATATTTTATAATAGCCCTCTAAGCGAGTGTCATGTTAAAAATTTGATTACTCTGCATTGTACTCAACTACCCGAACTCGTTCTGTATAAAATTTGTATTGTAAAAAAAAAAAAAAAAAAAAAAATTCATCTAACTTGAATTACTTACGATGTTATTTTCTCAATTGTATTATATTGTATTAATTGTATTATATTATTGTATTAATACCATTTTGGAGGGGGAAACTGTAAAAAGTGAACAATGAACAATTCCTATACCATCGTTATATGGATTCATTGTCTTCAGGCAGTACTTATGTTCGTATAGTTTTTATGTTCGAATGTCCATTTTTACGTAAGAAACCAAAATCGCCTAAGCGAGTTTTGGATAGAATTTCGATTTGTACGTCTTTATTCATTACTGTATTTTTCTAATTCATCTTTTCTAATAATGACTTATACACTAGGACGTCATAAAATAACTTTATTCTCTTTACGTTTCCCATACTTTGTACACTGAATCACGTTCTTAGTATTTGGACATCTTCCGTATTCAATGTATGGCAAATTCTTTAGTAATAATGTTGTGGTGTTATGTAGTATAAGTATTATTATTCAACCATATTCATCCATACGTCACATTTTCCCGTCATTAATTTCCCTTGATCATTATCCTATATAAATTTTATTAAGTATTCATTTTTACTCGTGTCAATCTGTGAAATCCAAAACTTTTGCCTTCGTTCGAAAACGCAAAAATACGTTCTCGTATTATTTTTTTCATTTTTATTTTTAACTATATCACCTCCCGCATTGAACTCAAAAATGCTGAGTTAAGTTATCAAATTCCGCTCACTACGACAGAATCGAACGCTTCTAAGATAAATACCTCCGTTCGCTCTGAACGTTCTGGTTAGGAGGCTGCAACGGATATTTCTTCTATAACATTTTAATTCTTTTCGGTCGCCTCTTGTTAAACTCTTGGCTACAGACTCGCCAGACTGTTATGCCAATATCTTACTTAACTGACTAAGTTCTGAAGAGAGCACGGCTTGAAGGGAAAAATAAAAAGTTTCTCTTACGGTAATTTACTTCTTAAAAATATACAGGTACTGCTCTGAATTTACAGGGGTAGAGGTTCGACCTCTGTCGACCATGGCTCAGGCCGGAATCTAAAAATATTAAGAAGGCAAGGGGCCTCTGCCCCCTCCCCGCAGCAAGGCTGCTGACAAGGGAGTCGTAATGAAGTGCTAATATGAAGAGCAATAATGAAGAAGTCTAATGAAGAAGTCCAATGAAGAAGTGCTGTAATTTTACAAGTACACGTATAATATAAACAAACTTGTCGGGGGACGACAGTCGAAGGTTAAGTTCCCCCCCTTTTAAACACATGATCAGATGGTTTGAAAAATTTCAACTAAAAATAAAAATAAAAATAAAAACTAATCGTATATTTTTGCCGAATCTTCATATCTGAAGGCAATATCATTTCGTAATAGTACACATAAGTACAAATTAAGTACACGACTGAGTACGTATTAATTTTGGTTCATTACAATTACGATTACAATTATGGATTACTTCACATTCGCTTATGATTGTCCATTACAGTTCCATTAAAGTACATTCTTACATTATAAATTAAATCATTACACTTAATTACAGTTTCAATGAAGTACATTACAAGTTATTATTAATTACAGTTTCATTAAAGTACATTACGTTATATTAAATTAAAGTATTACAGTTAATTACAATTAAACAGTTACTATAACTTTGTTTTGTTTTTTACAGTGTTTCATATTAATAGACAATTTACATGTTAGAAATATAATACAAAGTACATGGCACATACGAGATAATTTATTTTACGAAATAATATGCTATAATATGTTATGAATTTGAAATCAAGCGAACGGAGATATTTTCTTGAGGCGTTCGAATCTGTCGTCGTGAGCGGAATTCGATCTAGTAAGCATTTATGAATATCTTGAGGGGTGAACGCACTTCAAAAAAAAATAATAAAAAAATAATACGAGAACGTATTTTTGCGTTTTCGAACGAATGAGAAAAAATGAATATTTAATAAATTTATATAGGATAATGATCAAGGGAAATTAAATGACGGGAAAACGTGACGTATGGATGAATATGGTTGAATAATAATGTTTATACTACATACATATAAATAATGACTTCTATAGAGTGTACAGTTTTTATTATTATGTTAAAGAATTTTTCATACATTGAATACTAGATATATGATGAAGGGAAATAAATGACGGGAAAAGGTGACGTCATAGTTATTGAATTTTTATGTATAGACAAATCATTATTAGGAAGATTTACAAGAACGAATTAGAGACAAAGAGTGGGTAGTAATGACTAAGAATTACAACTACGGGTTCCAATCCTGTTTACATGCAATGTGTATGCATAATCTAGGGTCGAGGGTGAGATGCAAGACAATTCATAATTAATTATAACTTCTATAACAAATGGAAAATGGATACGACTAAACCATAGATATGGTAGATCGTAGGGTTGTGACACGCACAAAATTAGGAAGCTACAAGTAAAATTATTATCCAAACTCGCGTTAAGCGATTTTGGTTCTTATGTAAAAATGGACATTCGAACATAAAAACTATACGAACATAAGTACTGCATGAAGACAATGAATCCATATAATGATGGTATAGGAATTGTTCATTGTTCACTTTTTACAGTATTTCCGCCCCTAAAATGGTATAATACAATAATGATACAATTATACAATACATTGAGAAAAAACATCTAACGAATTCAAATTAGATGATGACGAAATTTTTTTCTTTACATTACAAATTTTTATACAGAACAAGTGAGTTATTATATAATATATAAGAATTCAAAGATTAATACTTAATTTAGACAAACAATTAAGTTAGACAAACAATGATATCGTTAACATTTTTTACCAAATTTTATTTTTTTTTCTGTTGGATAAATTATGTACATAATGAATAGGTAAAAGGGAAAATATAAATTTTAAAGTTCATGGATTTTTCGAGGCTTCCATGATAGTACAATTGATAAACTAATTTTATTGACTATTGTCAGTAAAAAATCGAATTACGTAATGGATGATGTAGACCTGTGGTCTAATGTGTATTTATGTTTATTGGGTACAAAGTGTGTATCTGATAATTTCGAGAGACAGATTAGCTGAGAGGATTGTTAAATCAACTGTATAAATGCATGAGCGAGAATTTATATATGTAAGCAATAATTATGATGTATTAATGATGATTTTTGCATACGAGTTTTAATGCAAAAGTGACTGGAGGGAATATGTGTCAAAAGTAATAAATTCAATTAGGATTATAGATTTTTACATAATCAGTTACACTTATAAGGTAATTAAAAAAAAAACGTACTTACTCTAGTAGTATGTCAATTTGACTATAATTTTCGTTTGATACCTTACAAATGGTACAATAACAATTTTATAATATTCTAAAAAAATAAAAGTAAATCGAGCCATAGATGAGTTTTCGGCCAAGAATAAAAAAGTTTTGAAATGGAAGGAAGCATTTCGAACAATCTTTTCTTTTAATAATTTCAATTAAATTTTACATTAAAAATTATTTTTTATAATAAAAAAAATATATTAAAAAGGTTTAATAATTTTTGCATGTTAAGTAGAAAAATTATACTCTTTCGTTGAATGTTGATAGAATTTGAATTATTAATTTTTTTAATCTGAAACTTGTTTGCATATAGACAAATACATCTGTTTTATTGTGTAGAAGTTTTATTAAAAATTAAATGACTGAAATTTAGGGTATGTGCGGTCATACGGGTAAATTTCCCGATCGTACAGAGCAGGATAAATTAGGTACATGATCGACTAATTGTTACGCTATTTCTGTCATCATATAATCAAAATAATTATAAAACTCGTTAAAAACTTTTGTAAAAACGGTTTTGGTCGACACTGGGTTCAACTGGGTTGGGGTGTTAAAGTAAAAATAAAATAAAAAACAAAGTTTGGAGTACTACATTCGGGGGAATTGAGTGACTAAGCGGGGATATAAGTCTGAAATTGACAATAAGTCTTTCGTGAGCACTTTGCTCTTTAAAGAAAGATTGCTTGTCACACTACTTAGAAAAAAATTAAAAAAAGTTGAAACAAAACGGAGGGACGGCATGTTCCTCAGCATAGTAATTTAAAAGGAGTCATTGGGACAAGATCGATTAATTAATTATTACACAACTATTATTATCACGTATACATTACAATGATTATCAGTCATTACAAACAATTGTAAAAACGGTTTTGTTACAAATAATAAATTACATGACTATATATTTATATACGTAACAATGCATGAAAAAGAAAAGACAAATCGGTCAATTTCCTTCTCACAAACAAAAAAAAGGTTAACTAAAGACGCAAACCGGTCAATTCTGTTGAATTTTAATTCTCTTTTACAACACAAAAAAAGGTTGAATTAAATTCTTACCTTACATTTTTCTTAAATAAATTCTCTTAAATTACAAAGAAAAGTTGAATTCAATTGACTGCATTGAAAACTAACTTGGGACTCGGAATACTTGGGACTCGGAATACTTGGGACTCGAATACTTGGGACTCGGAATACTTGGGACTCGGAATACTTGGGACTCGGAATACTTGGAAAAATAACTTCGACTTGGAAAAATAACTTCGACTTGGAAAAATAACTCGACTTGGAAAAATAACTTCGACTTGGAAAAATAACTTCGACTTGGAAAAATAACTTCGACTTGGAAAATAACTTCGACTTGGAAAAATAACTTCGACTTGGAAAAATAACTTCGACTTGGAAAAATAACTTCGACTTGGAAAAATAACTTCGACTTGGAAAAAAAACTTCGACTTGGAAAAATAACTTCGACTTGGAAAAATAACTTCGACTTCAAAAATAACTTCGACTTGAAAAATATCTTCGACTTGAAAAATATCTTCGACTTGAACTCTCTAACTTCAAATAAAACTCTCTGACTTTAACTCTATCAAGTATTTCTATAAATCTCTGGGGCGGTTGCCGTCTTGGCGCAACCTTCTGACTTGACCTCTTATCAAGTATTCTGAAACTAACTTGAAATTAACTGAAAATGGAAAATGACTGCACTTGATCTCTATTTAAGTGGAGACGATTAACCTCTGTTTTGGTTGACCCTCTTGGTGCCACCTTCTGACTTCAAAAACTGATTTAAAAAATGACTTAAAAAATTACTTCAAAAAAATGACTTCAAAATTACTTCAAGTATCTCTCTAAATCTATAAACTCTCTGTAAACTCTCTCTCTTAATTTGCAAGTCAATTCAATTCAATAATTTGAAAAAAATTTGCAAACAAAAATATAAAGTGTAAACAACATTTCACTCGAATGTACACGAAGGTACGATACTATTATGTTTAATACATAAAATAAAATTATTCTATACTGAATGTAACAGTGAAAATAACTGAAATTAACTCTCTTTGGAATTAATTCTCTCTGAAATTAATTCTCTCTGAAATTAATTCTCTCTGAAATTAATTCTCTCTGAAATTAATTCTCTCTGAAATTAATTCTCTCTGAAATTAATTCTCTGAAATTAATTCTCTCTGAAATTAATTCTCTCTGAAATTAATTCTCTCTGAAATTAATTCTCTCTGAAATTAATTCTCTCTGAAATTAATTCTCTCTGAAATTAATTCTCTCTGAAATTAACTCTCTTGAAATTAACTCTTGAAATTAACTCTCTTGAAATTAACTCTCTTGAAATTAACTCTCTTGAAATTAACTCTCTTGAAATTAACTCTCTTGAAATTAACTCTCTTGAAATTAACTCTCTTTGAAATTAACTCTCTTTGAAATTAACTCTCTTTGAAATTAACTCTCTTTGAAATTAACTCTCTTACTTTTAACTTCTCTTACATTTAACTTCTGTGAAAATTACTGTTTCACTAAAAAAAATGTATCACTAGTGTCTGAAATGTTCACTGTTTCTTGTAAATTCTGACTTGATACTCATTATTAACTGTTAATAATAGTGACTTTTCAAATGTTTATAAATTTCTTAAAAAAAACAAAATGTACTTAACAAAATTTTCTATGGGGAAATCCTTGAGACGTGTCCTGAAGACATCTTGCTGGCTACTTCTTCTTGGATGAAAACTAGGCTTGGAGAACTTGGAGTCGTGACACACCGGTTCAAGGGTGGATGTTACGAACAAGAAGTCGTGACACGCCGGTCAAATGGTTTTATCCTGATGCAGGGTAATTTCTATCTTGCCCAAAGAGTGGCCTCTTCTTAAAATCTTCTTCTTAAAATAATCTTCTTGTTAAAATCTTCTTCTACAAATCTTCTTCTAAAAATCTTTTTCTTATCCTGGTAAAGGGTCGCCACAATGTTAACCCCTCCGTCTATGGCCCTGAGTCGGTTCGGAATCGAAGGGGGTTCTGGTTAGGAGGCTGCAACGGATATTTCTTCTATAACATTTTAATTCTTTTCGGTCGCCTCTTGATAAAATCTTGGCTACAGACTCGCCAGACTGTTATGCCAATATCTTACTTAACTGACTAAGTTCTGAAGAGAGCACGGCTCGAAGGGAAAAATAAAAAGTTTCTCTTACGGTAATTTACTTCTTAAAAATATACAGGTACTGCTCTGAATTTACAGGGGTAGAGGTTCGAACTCTTTCGACCATGGCTCAGGCCGGAATCTAAAAATATTAAGAAGGCAAGGGGCCTCTGCCCCCTCCCCGCAGCAAGGCTGCTGACAAGGGAGTCGTAATGAAGTGCTAATATGAAGAGCAATAATGAAGAAGTCTAATGAAGAAGTCTAATGAAGAAGTGCTGTAATTTTACAAGTACATGTATAATATAAACCTAAACTTGTCGGGGACGACAGTTGAAGGTTAAGTTCCCCCCCTTTTAAACACATGATCAGATGGTTTGAAAAATTTCAACTAAAAAAAAAAAAATAAAAATAAAAACTAATCGCATATTTTTGCCGAATCTTCATTTCTGAAGGCGATATCATTTCGTAATAGTACACATAAGTACAAATTAAGTACACGACTGAGTACGTATTAATTTTGGTTCATTACAATTACGATTACAATTATGGATTACTTCACATTCGCTTATGATTGTCCATTACAGTTCTATTAAAGTACATTCTTACATTATAAATTAAATCATTACATTTAATTACAGTTTCAATGAAGTACATTACAAGTTATTATTAATTACAGTTTCATTAAAGTACATTACGTTATATTAAATTAAAGTATTACAGTTAATTACAATTAAACAGTTACTATAACTTTGTTTTGTTTTTTACAGTGTTTCATATTAATAGACAATTTAGATGTTAGAAATATAATACAAAGTACATGGCACATACGAGATAATTTATTTTACGAAATATGCTATAATATGTTATGAATTTGAAATCAGAGCGAACGGAGATATTTTATCTTTGAGGCGTTCGAATCTGTCGTCGTGAGCGGAATTCGATCTTAGTAAGCATTTATGAATATCTTGAGGGGTGAACGCACTTGAAAAAAAAATAATAAAAAAATAATACGAGAACGTATTTTTGCGTTTTCGAACGAATGAGAAAAATGAATATTTAATAAAATTTATATAGGATAATGATCAAGGGAAATTAATGACGGGAAAACGTGACGTATGGATGAATATGGTTGAATAATAATGATTATACTATATAACATATAAATAATGACTTCTATAGAGTGTACAGTTTTTATTATGATGTTAAAGAATTTTCATACATTGAATACTAGACATATGATGAAGGGAAATAAATGAAGGGAAAAGGTGACGTCATAGTTATTGAATTTTACGTATAGTACAAATCATTATTAGGAAGATTTACAAGAAAGAATTAGAGACAAAGAGTGGGTAGTAATGACTAAGAAGTACAACTACGGGTTCCAATCCTGTTACATGCAATGTGTATGCATAATCTAGGGTCGAGGGTGAGATGCAAGACAATTCATAATTAATTATAATAACTTCTATAACAAATGGAAAATGGATACGACTAAACCATAGATATGGTACATCGTAGGGTTGTGACACGAACAAAAATAGGAAGCTACAAGTAAAATTATTATCCAAACTCGCGGTAAGCGATTTTGGTTCTTATGTAAAAATGGACATTCGAACATAAAAACTATACGAACATAAGACTGCATGAAGACAATGAATCCATATAATGATGGTATAGGAATTGTTCATTGTTCACTTTTTACACTATATCACCTCCCGCATTGAACTCAAAAATGCTGAGTTAAGTTATCAAATTCCGCTCACTACGACAGAATCGAACGCTTCTAAGATAAATACCTCCGTTCGCTCTGATTTCAAATTTATAACATATTATAACATATTATGTATATAAATCCAAACCATATGTGCCCCATGTACTTTGTATTATATTTCTAACATCTTAATTGTCTATTAATATGAAACACTCTAAAAACAAAACAAAGTTATAGTAACTGTTTAATTGTAATTAACTGTAATACTTTAATTTAATATAACGTAATGTACTTTAATGAAACTGTAATTAATAATAACTTGTAATGTACTTCAATGAAACTGTAATTAAATGTAATGATTTAATTTATAATGTAAGAATGTACTTTAATAGAACTGTAATGGACAATCATAAGCGAATGTGAAGTAATCCATAATTGTAATCGTAATTGTAATGAACCAAAATTAATACGTACTCAGTCGTGTACTTAATTTGTACTTATGTGTACTATTACGAAATGATATCGCCTTCAGAAATGTAGACTCGGCGAAAAATACAAATTAGTTTTTATTTTTATTTTTTTAAATTTTTATTTGCAATCTTTCAAACATCTGATCATGTGTTTAAAAGGGGGAAACTTAACCTTCGACTGTCTTCCCCCAAACAATTAGGTTTGCGGGGAGGGGGCAGAGGCCCCTTGCCTTCTTAATATTTTTAGATTCCGGCCTGAGCCATGGTCGAAAGAGGTCGAACCTCTACCCCTGTAAATTCAAAGCACTACCTGTACATTTTGAGAAGTAAACTAAATGTAAGAGAAACTTCTTATTTTCCCCTTCGAGCCGTGCTCTCTTCAGAAGAACTTAGTCAGTAAAGTCGATAATTTTAGTATCAGAGAAAGTATCAGAGAAAGTATCAGAGTATTATAGAAAGAGAAGAATTAAAAATTGGCGACCCTTTGCCCAAATTAAGAGACAGCCCAAGCACCATAGAATATATCGGCATAACAGTCTGGCGAGTCTGTAGCCAAGAGTTTAACAAGAGGCGACCGAAAAGAATTAGAATGTTATAGAAGAAATATCCGTTGCTTGCCTCCTAACTAGAACCCCCGTCGATTCCGAACAGACTCAGGGCCATAGACGGAGGGGTTAACAGAGTGGCGACCCTTTGCCAGGATCTTAACAGATTTTAAGAAGAAGATTTTTTAAGAAGATTATTTTAAGAAGAAGATTATTTTAACAAGAAGATTTTAACAAGAAGATTTTAACAAGAAGATTTTAACAAGAAGATTTTAACAAGAGGCCACTCTTTGGCCAAGAATAGAAATTACCCTGCATCAGGATAAAACCATTTGACCGGGGTGTCACGACTTCTAGTTCGTAACATCCACCCGTGAACCGGTTTGTCACGACTCCACGCCTAGTTTTCATCCAAGAAGAAGTAGCCAGCAAGACGTATTCAGGACACGTCTCAAGGAAATTTTGTTAAGTACAGAGTTTGTTGTTTTTTAAGTAATTTATAAACATTTGAAAAGTCAGTATTATTAACAGCTAACATTTAGTATTGAGCCAGAATTAACACAAAACACAGTGAACATTTCAGACACCAGTGATACATTTTTTTTAGTGAAACAGTAATTTTCACAGAAGTTAAATGTAACAGAAGTTAAATGTAACAGAAGTTAAAAGTCACAGAGTTAATTTCAGAGAGTTAATGTAAGAGAGTTAATTTCAGAGAGTTAATTTCAGTTATTTTCACTATTATATTCAGTATAGAATAATTTTATTTTATGTACCTTCCCGTACATTAGAATGAAATATTGTTTACATTTTTTTTATTTTTTGTTTGCAAATTTTTTTTCAATTATTGAATTGAATTGACTTGCAAATTAAGAAAGAGAGTGTTTATAGAGAGTTTATAGATTTAGAGAGATACTTGAAGTCAGTTTTGAAGTCAGTTTTGAAGTCAGTTTTGAAGTCATTTTTTGAAGTCATATTTTTGAAGTCAGTTTTTGAAGTCAGAAGGTTGCACCAAGAGGGTCAACCAAAACAGAGGTTAATCGTCTCCACTTGATAGAGATCAAGTGCAGACATTTTCCATTTTCAGTTAATTTCAATTAGTTTCAGAATACTTGATAAGAGGTCAAGTCAGAAGGTTGCGCCAAGACGGACAACCGCCCCAGAGATTTATAGAAATACTTGACAAGCGTTCAAGTCAGACAGTTTCAGAATACTTGACAAGCGTTCAAGTCAGAGTGTTTCAGAATACTTGACAAGCGTTCAAGTCAGACAGTTACAGAATACTTGATAGAGTTCAAGTTAGGTTCAGAATACTTGATAGAGTTCAAGTTAGGTTCAGAATACTTGATAGAGTTCAAGTTAGGTTCAGAATACTTGATAGAGTTCAAGTTAGGTTCAGAATACTTGATAGAGTTCAAGTTAGGTTCAGAATACTTGACAGAGTTCAAGTTAGGTTCAGAATACTTGACAGAGTTCAAGTCAGAGTTTAAGTTCCAAGTCAGAGTTTAAGTTCCAAGTCAGAGTTTAAGTTCCAAGTCAGAGTTTAAGTCCCAAGTCATTTCAATGCAGTCAATTGAATTCAACTTTTTCTTTGTAAGTTAAGAGAATTTAATTTAAGAAAATGTAATTTAAGAATTTAATTCAACCATTTTTTGTGCTGTAAAAGAGAATTTAATTCAACCTGAATTGACCGGGTTGCGTCTTTAGTTAACCTTTTTTCTTGTTTGTAAAAAGGAAATTGACCGAGTTGTCTTTTCTTTTCATGCATTGTTGCGTATATAAATATATAGTTATGTAATTTATTATTTGTAACAAAACCGTTTTTACAAAGGTTGTAACGATTTTGGTAATTATTGTAATGTATATGAGGAACATGCCGTCCCTCCGTTTGTTGAACTCTTTTAATTTTTAAGTAGTGTGACAAGCAATCTTTTTTTTAAAGAGCAAAGTGCTCACGAAAGACGTATTGTCAATTTCAAACTTATACCTCCTGCTTAGTCACTCAATTCCCCCGTATGATCGCACATACCCTAAATTTCAGTTGTTTGTTCTTTTTTGTCATTTAATTTTAATAAAACTTCTACACAATAAAACATAGGTATTTATCATATGCAAACAAGTTTTCAGACTAAAATATAAAATAATTCAATATTCTATCAACATTTAACGAAAGAGTATAATTTTTCTACTTAACATGCAAAAATTATTAAACCTTTTTAATATTTTTTTTTATTATATAAAAATAATTTTTAATGTAAAATTTAATTGAAATTATTAAAAGAAAAGATTGTTCGAAATGCTTTCCTTCCATTTCAATAACTTTTTTATTCTTGGCCGAAACTCATCTAAGGTTCGATTTACTTTTATTTTTAAGAGTATTATAAAATTATGTTTAGCTCATAAAAATGCATAATTGATTTATATTTTTAATTTGTATTTTTAATTTTCTTTTGTTCAATTAATCGTGAGTAACTGTCCTTAAATTGTTATTGTACCATTTGTAAGGTATCAAACGAAAATTATAGTCAAATTGACATACTACTACAGTATATGGCTATGAATTTTAGTAGTCGAAATTAATTGTGTCAAAATTCAATTTTTAAAAACGTGAGATTTACTTTCATTACTTGTAGGGTCCTCTAAGTACGTTTTTCTTTAATTACCTTATAAGTGTAACTGATTATGTAAAATCTATAATCCTAATTGAATTTTATTACTTTTGACATATATTCCCTCCAGTCACTTTTGCATTAAAACTCGTATGCAAACATCATCATTAAAATACATCATAATTATTGCTTACTATATATAAATTCTCGCTCATGCATTTATTCAGTTAATTTAACAATCCTCTCAGCTAATCTGTCTCTCGAAATTATCACATACACACTTTGTACGCAATAAACATAAATACACATTTGACCACAGGTCTATACATCATCCACTACGTAATTCGATTTGTACCTACAACAGTCAATAATAATGCATGTATGCACACTATATATACTATATATACAAACCTTATGCTAAAATCATTGGATATCACCATAAAACTATTTCATTACGTGTAAGTGCAAACTATGCTATTTAGTCTTAATCATTTTTGCTTTCTAATATATCTTGCTCATGCATTTATTCAGTTACTTGAACAATCCTATCAGCTAATCTGTCCCTCGAAATTGTAAAATACACACTTTGCACCTAATACACCCAAATACACACTAGACCACAGGTCTATACATCATCCATTACATAATTCGATTTTTTTACCTACAATAGTCAATAAAAATAGTTACGAATTGTACTATCATGGTAACCTTGAAAATCCATGAACTTTAAAATTTATATTTTTCCCTTTTATCTACTATTCATTATGTAATTTTTCCCACAGAAAAATTAAATTTTGTAAAAAATTTTAACCTTATCATTGTTTGTCTAACTTAATTGTTTGTCTAAAATTAAAGTTTTAATCTTTGAATTTTTATATTTTATAATAGCCCTCTAAGCGAGTGTCATGTTAAAAATTTGATTACTCTGCATTGTACTCAACTACCCGAACTCGTTCTGTATAAAATTTGTATTGTAAAAAAAAAAAAAAAAAAAAATTCATCTAACTTGAATTACTTACGATGTTATTTTTCAATTGTATTATATTGTATTAATTGTATTATATTATTGTATTAATACCATTTTGGAGGGGGAAACTGTAAAAAGTGAACAATGAACAATTCCTATACCATCGTTATATGGATTCATTGTCTTCAGGCAGTACTTATGTTCGTATAGTTTTTATGTTCGAATGTCCATTTTTACGTAAGAAACCAAAATCGCCTAAGCGAGTTTTGGATAGAATTTCGATTTGTACGTCTTTATTCATTACTGTATTTTTCTAATTCATCTTTTCTAATAATGACTTATACACTAGGACGTCATAAAATAACTTTATTCTCTTTACGTTTCCCATACTTTGTACACTGAATCACGTTCTTAGTATTTGGACATCTTCCGTATTCAATGTATGGCAAATTCTTTAGTAATAATGTTGTGGTGTTATGTAGTATAAGTATTATTATTCAACCATATTCATCCATACGTCACATTTTCCCGTCATTAATTTCCCTTGATCATTATCCTATATAAATTTTATTAAGTATTCATTTTTACTCGTGTCAATCTGTGAAATCCAAAACTTTTGCCTTCGTTCGAAAACGCAAAAATACGTTCTCGTATTATTTTTTTCATTTTTATTTTTAACTATATCACCTCCCGCATTGACTCAAAAATGCTGAGTTAAGTATCAAATTCCGCTCACTACGACAGAATCGAACGCTTCTAAGATAAATACCTCCGTTCGCTCTGAAACGTTCTGGTTAGGAGGCTGCAACGGATATTTCTTCTATAACATTTTAATTCTTTTCGGTCGCCTCTTGTTAAACTCTTGGCTACAGACTCGCCAGACTGTTATGCCATATCTTACTTAACTGACTAAGTTCTGAAGAGAGCACGGCTTGAAGGGAAAAATAAAAAGTTTCTCTTACGGTAATTTACTTCTTAAAAATATACAGTACTGCTCTGAATTTACAGGGGTAGAGGTTCGACTCTGTCGACCATGGCTCAGGCCGGAATCTAAAAATATTAAGAAGGCAAGGGGCCTCTGCCCCCTCCCCGCAGCAAGGCTGCTGACAAGGGAGTCGTAATGAAGTGCTAATATGAAGAGCAATAATGAAGAAGTCTAATGAAGAAGTCCAATGAAGAAGTGCTGTAATTTTACAAGTACACGTATAATATAAACCTAAACTTGTCGGGGGACGACAGTCGAAGGTTAAGTTCCCCCCCTTTTAAACACATGATCAGATGGTTTGAAAAATTTCAACTAAAATAATAAAAAAATAAAAATAAAAACTAATCGTATATTTTTGCCGAATCTTCATATCTGAAGGCAATATCATTTCGTAATAGTACACATAAGTACAAATTAAGTACACGACTGAGTACGTATTATTTTGGTTCATTACAATTACGATTACAATTATGGATTACTTCACATTCGCTTATGAATTGTCCATTACAGTTCATTAAAGTACATTCTTACATTATAAATTAAATCATTACACTTAATTACAGTTTCAATGAAGTACATTACAAGTTATTATTAATTACAGTTTCATTAAAGTACATTACGTTATATTAAATTAAAGTATTACAGTTAATTACAATTAAACAGTTACTATAACTTTGTTTTGTTTTTTACAGTGTTTCATATTAATAGACAATTTACATGTTAGAAATATAATACAAAGTACATGGCACATACGAGATAATTTATTTTACGAAATAATATGCTATAATATGTTATGAATTTGAAATCAGAGCGAACGGAGATATTTTATCTTTGAGGCGTTCGAATCTGTCGTCGTGAGCGGAATTCGATCTTAGTAAGCATTTATGAATATCTTGAGGGGGTGAACGCACTTGAAAAAAAAATAATAAAAAAAATAATACGAGAACGTATTTTTGCGTTTTCGAACGAATGAGAAAAAATGAATATTTAATAAAATTTATATAGGATAATGATCAAGGGAAATTAATGACGGGAAAACGTGACGTATGGATGAATATGGTTGAATAATAATGATTATACTACATAACATATAAATAATGACTTCTATAGAGTGTACAGTTTTTTATTATGATGTTAAAGAATTTTCATACATTGAATACTAGACATGATGAAGGGAAATAAATGAAGGGAAAAGGTGACGTCATAGTTATTGAATTTTTACGTATAGTACAAATCATTATTAGGAAGATTTACAAGAAAGAATTAGAGACAAAGAGTGGGTAGTAATGACTAAGAAGTACAACTACGGGTTCCAATCCTGTTACATGCAATGTGTATGCATAATCTAGGGTCGAGGGTGAGATGCAAGACAATTCATAATTAATTATAATAACTTCTATAACAAATGGAAAATGGATACGACTAAACCATAGATATGGTACATCGTAGGGTTGTGACACGAACAAAAATAGGAAGCTACAAGTAAAATTATTATCCAAACTCGCGGTAAGCGATTTTGGTTCTTATGTAAAAATGGACATTCGAACATAAAAACTATACGAACATAAGAACTGCATGAAGACAATGAATCCATATAATGATGGTATAGGAATTGTTCATTGTTCACTTTTTACACTATATCACCTCCCGCATTGAACTCAAAAATGCTGAGTTAAGTTATCAAATTCCGCTCACTACGACAGAATCGAACGCTTCTAAGATAAATACCTCCGTTCGCTCTGATTTCAAATTTATAACATATTATAACATATTATGTATATAAATCCAAACCATATGTGCCCCATGTACTTTGTATTATATTTCTAACATCTTAATTGTCTATTAATATGAAACACTCTAAAAACAAAACAAAGTTATAGTAACTGTTTAATTGTAATTAACTGTAATACTTTAATTTAATATAACGTAATGTACTTTAATGAAACTGTAATTAATAATAACTTGTAATGTACTTCAATGAAACTGTAATTAAATGTAATGATTTAATTTATAATGTAAGAATGTACTTTAATAGAACTATAATGGACAATCATAAGCGAATGTGAAGTAATCCATAATTGTAATCGTAATTGTAATGAACCAAAATTAATACGTACTCAGTCGTGTACTTAATTTGTACTTATGTGTACTATTACGAAATGATATCGCCTTCAGAAATGTAGACTCGGCGAAAAATACAAATTAGTTTTTATTTTTATTTTTTTAAATTTTTATTTGCAATCTTTCAAACATCTGATCATGTGTTTAAAAGGGGGAAACTTAACCTTCGACTGTCTTCCCCCAAACAATTAGGTTTGCGGGGAGGGGGCAGAGGCCCCTTGCCTTCTTAATATTTTTAGATTCCGGCCTGAGCCATGGTCGAAAGAGGTCGAACCTCTACCCCTGTAAATTCAAAGCACTACCTGTACATTTTGAGAAGTAAACTAAATGTAAGAGAAACTTCTTATTTTCCCCTTCGAGCCGTGCTCTCTTCAGAAGAACTTAGTCAGTAAAGTCGATAATTTTAGTATCAGAGAAAGTATCAGAGAAAGTATCAGAGTATTATAGAAAGAGAAGAATTAAAAATTGGCGACCCTTTGCCCAAATTAAGAGACAGCCCAAGCACCATAGAATATATCGGCATAACAGTCTGGCGAGTCTGTAGCCAAGAGTTTAACAAGAGGCGACCGAAAAGAATTAGAATGTTATAGAAGAAATATCCGTTGCTTGCCTCCTAACTAGAACCCCCGTCGATTCCGAACAGACTCAGGGCCATAGACGGAGGGGTTAACAGAGTGGCGACCCTTTGCCAGGATCTTAACAGATTTTAAGAAGAAGATTTTTTAAGAAGATTATTTTAAGAAGAAGATTATTTTAACAAGAAGATTTTAACAAGAAGATTTTAACAAGAAGATTTTAACAAGAGGCCACTCTTTGGCCAAGAATAGAAATTACCCTGCATCAGGATAAAACCATTTGACCGGGGTGTCACGACTTCTAGTTCGTAACATCCACCCGTGAACCGGTTTGTCACGACTCCAAGTTCTCCACGCCTAGTTTTCATCCAAGAAGAAGTAGCCAGCAAGACGTATTCAGGACACGTCTCAAGGAAATTTTGTTAAGTACAGAGTTTGTTGTTTTTTAAGTAATTTATAAACATTTGAAAAGTCAGTATTATTAACAGCTAACATTTAGTATTGAGCCAGAATTAACACAAAACACAGTGAACATTTCAGACACCAGTGATACATTTTTTTTAGTGAAACAGTAATTTTCACAGAAGTTAAATGTAACAGAAGTTAAATGTAACAGAAGTTAAAAGTCACAGAGTTAATTTCAGAGAGTTAATGTAAGAGAGTTAATTTCAGAGAGTTAATGTAATTTCAGTTATTTTCACTATTATATTCAGTATAGAATAATTTTATTTTATGTACCTTCCCGTACATTAGAATGAAATATTGTTTACATTTTTTTATTTTTGTTTGCAAATTTTTTTTCAATTATTGAATGAATTGACTTGCAAATTAAGAAAGAGAGTGTTTATAGAGAGTTTATAGATTTAGAGAGATACTTGAAGTCAGTTTTGAAGTCAGTTTTGAAGTCAGTTTTGAAGTCATTTTTGAAGTCATATTTTTGAAGTAGTTTTTGAAGTCAGAAGGTTGCACCAAGAGGGTCAACCAAAACAGAGGTTAATCGTCTCCACTTGATAGAGATCAAGTGCAGACATTTTCCATTTTCAGTTAATTTCAATTAGTTTCAGAATACTTGATAAGAGGTCAAGTCAGAAGGTTGCGCCAAGACGGACAACCGCCCCAGAGATTTATAGAAATACTTGACAAGCGTTCAAGTCAGACAGTTTCAGAATACTTGACAAGCGTTCAAGTCAGAGTGTTTCAGAATACTTGACAAGCGTTCAAGTCAGACAGTTACAGAATACTTGATAGAGTTCAAGTTAGGTTCAGAATACTTGATAGAGTTCAAGTTAGGTTCAGAATACTTGATAGAGTTCAAGTTAGGTTCAGAATACTTGATAGAGTTCAAGTTAGGTTCAGAATACTTGATAGAGTTCAAGTTAGGTTCAGAATACTTGACAGAGTTCAAGTTAGGTTCAGAATACTTGACAGAGTTCAAGTCAGAGTTTAAGTTCCAAGTCAGAGTTTAAGTTCCAAGTCAGAGTTTAAGTTCCAAGTCAGAGTTTAAGTCCCAAGTCATTTCAATGCAGTCAATTGAATTCAACTTTTTCTTTGTAAGTTAAGAGAATTTAATTTAAGAAAATGTAATTTAAGAATTTAATTCAACCATTTTTTGTGCTGTAAAAGAGAATTTAATTCAACCTGAATTGACCGGGTTGCGTCTTTAGTTAACCTTTTTTCTTGTTTGTAAAAAGGAAATTGACCGAGTTGTCTTTTCTTTTCATGCATTGTTGCGTATATAAATATATAGTTATGTAATTTATTATTTGTAACAAAACCGTTTTTACAAAGGTTGTAACGATTTTGGTAATTATTGTAATGTATATGAGGAACATGCCGTCCCTCCGTTTGTTGAACTCTTTTAATTTTTAAGTAGTGTGACAAGCAATCTTTTTTTTAAAGAGCAAAGTGCTCACGAAAGACGTATTGTCAATTTCAAACTTATACCTCCTGCTTAGTCACTCAATTCCCCCGTATGATCGCACATACCCTAAATTTCAGTTGTTTGTTCTTTTTTGTCATTTAATTTTAATAAAACTTCTACACAATAAAACATAGGTATTTATCATATGCAAACAAGTTTTCAGACTAAAATATAAAATAATTCAAATTCTATCAACATTAACGAAAGAGTATAATTTTTCTACTTAACATGCAAAAATTATTAAACCTTTTAATATTTTTTTTATTATATAAAAATAATTTTTAATGTAAAATTTAATTGAAATTATTAAAAGAAAAGATTGTTCGAAATGCTTTCCTTCCATTTCAATAACTTTTTTATTCTTGGCCGAAACTCATCTAAGGTTCGATTTACTTTTATTTTTAAGAGTATTATAAAATTATGTTTAGCTCATAAAAATGCATAATTGATTATATTTTTAATTTGTATTTTTAATTTTCTTTGTTCAATTAATCGTGAGTAACTGTCCTTAAATTGTTATTGTACCATTTGTAAGGTATCAAACGAAAATTATAGTCAAATTGACATACTACTACAGTATATGGCTATGAATTTTAGTAGTCGAAATTAATTGTGTCAAAATTCAATTTTTAAAAACGTGAGATTTACTTTCATACTTGTAGGGTCCTCTAAGTACGTTTTTCTTTAATTACCTTATAAGTGTAACTGATTATGTAAAATCTATAATCCTAATTGAATTTTATTACTTTTGACATATATTCCCTCCAGTCACTTTTGCATTAAAACTCGTATGCAAACATCATCATTAAAATACATCATAATTATTGCTTACTATATATAAATTCTCGCTCATGCATTTATCAGTTAATTTAACAATCCTCTCAGCTAATCTGTCTCTCGAAATTATCACATACACACTTTGTACGCAATAAACATAAATACACATTTGACCACAGGTCTATACATCATCCACTACGTAATTCGATTTGTACCTACAACAGTCAATAATAATGCATGTATGCACACTATATATACTATATATACAAACCTTATGCTAAAATCATTGGATATCACCATAAAACTATTTCATTACGTGTAAGTGCAAACTATGCTATTTAGTCTTAATCATTTTTGCTTTCTAATATATCTTGCTCATGCATTTATTCAGTTACTTGAACAATCCTATCAGCTAATCTGTCCCTCGAAATTGTAAAATACACACTTTGCACCTAATACACCCAAATACACACTAGACCACAGGTCTATACATCATCCATTACATAATTCGATTTTTTTACCTACAATAGTCAATAAAAATAGTTACGAATTGTACTATCATGGTAACCTTGAAAATCCATGAACTTTAAAATTTATATTTTTCCCTTTTATCTACTATTCATTATGTAATTTTTCCCACAGAAAAATTAAATTTTGTAAAAAATTTTAACCTTATCATTGTTTGTCTAACTTAATTGTTTGTCTAAAATTAAAGTTTTAATCTTTGAATTTTTATATTTTATAATAGCCCTCTAAGCGAGTGTCATGTTAAAAATTTGATTACTCTGCATTGTACTCAACTACCCGAACTCGTTCTGTATAAAATTTGTATTGTAAAAAAAAAAAAAAAAAAAATTCATCTAACTTGAATTACTTACGATGTTATTTTCTCAATTGTATTATATTGTATTAATTGTATTATATTATTGTATTAATACCATTTTGGAGGGGGAAACTGTAAAAAGTGAACAATGAACAATTCCTATACCATCGTTATATGGATTCATTGTCTTCAGGCAGTACTTATGTTCGTATAGTTTTTATGTTCGAATGTCCATTTTTACGTAAGAAACCAAAATCGCCTAAGCGAGTTTGGATAGAATTTCGATTTGTACGTCTTTATTCATTACTGTATTTTTCTAATTCATCTTTCTAATAATGACTTATACACTAGGACGTCATAAAATAACTTTATTCTCTTTACGTTTCCCATACTTTGTACACTGAATCACGTTCTTAGTATTTGGACATCTTCCGTATTCAATGTATGGCAAATTCTTTAGTAATAATGTTGTGGTGTTATGTAGTATAAGTATTATTATTCAACCATATTCATCCATACGTCACATTTTCCCGTCATTAATTTCCCTTGATCATTATCCTATATAAATTTTATTAAGTATTCATTTTTACTCGTGTCAATCTGTGAAATCCAAAACTTTTGCCTTCGTTCGAAAACGCAAAAATACGTTCTCGTATTATTTTTTCATTTTTATTTTTAACTATATCACCTCCCGCATTGAACTCAAAAATGCTGAGTTAAGTTATCAAATTCCGCTCACTACGACAGAATCGAACGCTTCTAAGATAAATACCTCCGTTCGCTCTGAACGTTCTGGTTAGGAGGCTGCAACGGATATTTCTTCTATAACATTTTAATTCTTTTCGGTCGCCTCTTGTTAAACTCTTGGCTACAGACTCGCCAGACTGTTATGCCAATATCTTACTTAACTGACTAAGTTCTGAAGAGAGCACGGCTTGAAGGGAAAAATAAAAAGTTTCTCTTACGGTAATTTACTTCTTAAAAATATACAGGTACTGCTCTGAATTTACAGGGGTAGAGGTTCGACCTCTGTCGACCATGGCTCAGGCCGGAATCTAAAAATATTAAGAAGGCAAGGGGCCTCTGCCCCCTCCCCGCAGCAAGGCTGCTGACAAGGGAGTCGTAATGAAGTGCTAATATGAAGAGCAATAATGAAGAAGTCTAATGAAGAAGTCCAATGAAGAAGTGCTGTAATTTTACAAGTACACGTATAATATAAACCTAAACTTGTCGGGGGACGACAGTCGAAGGTTAAGTTCCCCCCCTTTAAACACATGATCAGATGGTTTGAAAAATTTCAACTAAAAATAATAAAAAAAATAAAAATAAAAACTAATCGTATATTTTTGCCGAATCTTCATATCTGAAGGCAATATCATTTCGTAATAGTACACATAAGTACAAATTAAGTACACGACTGAGTACGTATTAATTTTGGTTCATTACAATTACGATTACAATTATGGATTACTTCACATTCGCTTATGATTGTCCATTACAGTTCCATTAAAGTACATTCTTACATTATAAATTAAATCATTACACTTAATTACAGTTTCAATGAAGTACATTACAAGTTATTATTAATTACAGTTTCATTAAAGTACATTACGTTATATTAAATTAAAGTATTACAGTTAATTACAATTAAACAGTTACTATAACTTTGTTTTGTTTTTTACAGTGTTTCATATTAATAGACAATTTACATGTTAGAAATATAATACAAAGTACATGGCACATACGAGATAATTTATTTTACGAAATAATATGCTATAATATGTTATGAATTTGAAATCAGAGCGAACGGAGATATTTTATCTTTGAGGCGTTCGAATCTGTCGTCGTGAGCGGAATTCGATCTTAGTAAGCATTTATGAATATCTTGAGGGGTGAACGCACTTGAAAAAAAATAATAAAAAAAATAATACGAGAACGTATTTTTGCGTTTTCGAACGAATGAGAAAAAATGAATATTTAATAAAATTTATATAGGATAATGATCAAGGGAAATTAATGACGGGAAAACGTGACGTATGGATGAATATGGTTGAATAATAATGATTATACTACATAACATATAAATAATGACTTCTATAGAGTGTACAGTTTTTATTATGATGTTAAAGAATTTTCATACATTGAATACTAGACATATGATGAAGGGAAATAAATGAGGGAAAAGGTGACGTCATAGTTATTGAATTTTTACGTATAGTACAAATCATTATTAGGAAGATTTACAAGAAAGAATTAGAGACAAAGAGTGGGTAGTAATGACTAAGAAGTACAACTACGGGTTCCAATCCTGTTACATGCAATGTGTATGCATAATCTAGGGTCGAGGGTGAGATGCAAGACAATTCATAATTAATTATAATAACTTCTATAACAAATGGAAAATGGATACGACTAAACCATAGATATGGTACATCGTAGGGTTGTGACACGAACAAAATAGGAAGCTACAAGTAAAATATTATCCAAACTCGCGGTAAGCGATTTTGGTTCTTATGTAAAAATGGACATTCGAACATAAAAACTATACGAACATAAGAACTGCATGAAGACAATGAATCCATATAATGATGGTATAGGAATTGTTCATTGTTCACTTTTTACACTATATCACCTCCCGCATTGAACTCAAAATGCTGAGTTAAGTTATCAAATTCCGCTCACTACGACAGAATCGAACGCTTCTAAGATAAATACCTCCGTTCGCTCTGATTTCAAATTTATAACATATTATAACATATTATGTATATAAATCCAAACCATATGTGCCCCATGTACTTTGTATTATATTTCTAACATCTTAATTGTCTATTAATATGAAACACTCTAAAACAAAACAAAGTTATAGTAACTGTTTAATTGTAATTACTGTAATACTTTAATTTAATATAACGTAATGTACTTTAATGAAACTGTAATTAATAATAACTTGTAATGTACTTCAATGAAACTGTAATTAAATGTAATGATTTAATTTATAATGTAAGAATGTACTTTAATAGAACTATAATGGACAATCATAAGCGAATGTGAAGTAATCCATAATTGTAATCGTAATTGTAATGAACCAAAATTAATACGTACTCAGTCGTGTACTTAATTTGTACTTATGTGTACTATTACGAAATGATATCGCCTTCAGAAATGTAGACTCGGCGAAAAATACAAATTAGTTTTTTATTTTTATTTTTTTAAATTTTTATTTGCAATCTTTCAAACATCTGATCATGTGTTTAAAAGGGGGAAACTTAACCTTCGACTGTCTTCCCCAAACAATTAGGTTTGCGGGGAGGGGCAGAGGCCCCTTGCCTCTTAATATTTTTAGATTCCGGCCTGAGCCATGGTCGAAAGAGGTCGAACCTCTACCCCTGTAAATTCAAGCACTACCTGTACATTTTGAGAAGTAAACTAATGTAAGAGAAACTTCTTATTTTCCCCTTCGAGCCGTGCTCTCTTCAGAAGAACTTAGTCAGTAAATTCGATAATTTTAGTATCAGAGAAAGTATCAGAGAAAGTATCAGAGTATTAAGAAAGAGAAGAATTAAAATTGGCGACCCTTTGCCCAAATTAAGAGACAGCCCAAGCACCATAGAATTATCGGCATAACAGTCTGGCGAGTCTGTAGCCAAGAGTTTAACAAGAGGCGACCGAAAAGAATTAGAATGTTATAGAAGAAATATCCGTTGCTTGCCTCCTAACTAGAACCCCCGTCGATTCCGAACAGACTCAGGGCCATAGAGACGAGGGTTAACAGAGTGGCGACCCTTTGCCAGGATCTTAACAGATTTTAAGAAGAAGATTTTTTAAGAAGATTATTTTAAGAAGAAGATTATTTTAACAGAAGATTTTAACAAGAAGATTTTAACAAGAGGCCACTCTTTGGCCAAGAATAGAAATTACCCTGCATCAGGATAAAACCATTTGACCGGGGTGTCACGACTTCTAGTTCGTAACATCCCCCGTGAACCGGTTTGTCACGACTCCAAGTTCTCCACGCCTAGTTTTCATCCAAGAAGAAGTAGCCAGCAAGACGTATTCAGGACACGTCTCAAGGAAATTTTGTTAAGTACAGAGTTTGTTGTTTTTTAAGTAATTTATAAACATTTGAAAAGTCAGTATTATACAGCTAACATTTAGTATTGAGCCAGAATTAACACAAAACACAGTGAAACATTTCAGACACCAGTGATACATTTTTTTTTAGTGAAACAGTAATTTTCACAGAAGTTAAATGTAACAGAAGTTAAATGTAACAGAAGTTAAAAGTCACAGAGTTAATTTCAGAGAGTTAATGTAAGAGAGTTAATTTCAGAGAGTTAATTTCAGTTATTTTCACTATTATATTCAGTATAGAATAATTTTATTTTATGTACCTTCCCGTACATTAGAATGAAATATTGTTTACATTTTTTTTATTTTTGTTTGCAAATTTTTTTTCAATTATTGAATTGAATTGACTTGCAAATTAAGAAAGAGAGTGTTTATAGAGAGTTTATAGATTTAGAGAGATACTTGAAGTCAGTTTTGAAGTCAGTTTTGAAGTCAGTTTTGAAGTCATTTTTTGAAGTCATATTTTTGAAGTCAGTTTTTGAAGTCAGAAGGTTGCACCAAGAGGGTCAACCAAAACAGAGGTTAATCGTCTCCACTTGATAGAGATCAAGTGCAGACATTTTCCATTTTCAGTTAATTTCAATTAGTTTCAGAATACTTGATAAGAGGTCAAGTCAGAAGGTTGCGCCAAGACGGACAACCGCCCCAGAGATTTATAGAAATACTTGACAAGCGTTCAAGTCAGACAGTTTCAGAATACTTGACAAGCGTTCAAGTCAGAGTGTTTCAGAATACTTGACAAGCGTTCAAGTCAGACAGTTACAGAATACTTGATAGAGTTCAAGTTAGGTTCAGAATACTTGATAGAGTTCAAGTTAGGTTCAGAATACTTGATAGAGTTCAAGTTAGGTTCAGAATACTTGATAGAGTTCAAGTTAGGTTCAGAATACTTGATAGAGTTCAAGTTAGGTTCAGAATACTTGACAGAGTTCAAGTTAGGTTCAGAATACTTGACAGAGTTCAAGTCAGAGTTTAAGTTCCAAGTCAGAGTTTAAGTTCCAAGTCAGAGTTTAAGTTCCAAGTCAGAGTTTAAGTCCCAAGTCATTTCAATGCAGTCAATTGAATTCAACTTTTTCTTTGTAAGTTAAGAGAATTTAATTTAAGAAAATGTAATTTAAGAATTTAATTCAACCATTTTTTGTGCTGTAAAAGAGAATTTAATTCAACCTGAATTGACCGGGTTGCGTCTTTAGTTAACCTTTTTTCTTGTTTGTAAAAAGGAAATTGACCGAGTTGTCTTTTCTTTTCATGCATTGTTGCGTATATAAATATATAGTTATGTAATTTATTATTTGTAACAAAACCGTTTTTACAAAGGTTGTAACGATTTTGGTAATTATTGTAATGTATATGAGGAACATGCCGCCTCCGTTTGTTGAACTCTTTTAATTTTTAAGTAGTGTGACAAGCAATCTTTTTTTTAAAGAGCAAAGTGCTCACGAAAGACGTATTGTCAATTTCAAACTTATACCTCCTGCTTAGTCACTCAATTCCCCCGTATGATCGCACATACCCTAAATTTCAGTTGTTTGTTCTTTTTTGTCATTTAATTTTAATAAAACTTCTACACAATAAAACATAGGTATTTATCATATGCAAACAAGTTTTCAGACTAAAATATAAAATAATTCAATATTCTATCAACATTTAACGAAAGAGTATAATTTTTCTACTTAACATGCAAAAATTATTAAACCTTTTTAATATTTTTTTTTATTATATAAAAATAATTTTTAATGTAAAATTTAATTGAAATTATTAAAAGAAAAGATTGTTCGAAATGCTTTCCTTCCATTTCAATAACTTTTTTATTCTTGGCCGAAACTCATCTAAGGTTCGATTTACTTTTATTTTTAAGAGTATTATAAAATTATGTTTAGCTCATAAAAATGCATAATTGATTTATATTTTTAATTTGTATTTTTAATTTTCTTTTGTTCAATTAATCGTGAGTAACTGTCCTTAAATTGTTATTGTACCATTTGTAAGGTATCAAACGAAAATTATAGTCAAATTGACATACTACTACAGTATATGGCTATGAATTTTAGTAGTCGAAATTAATTGTGTCAAAATTCAATTTTTAAAAACGTGAGATTTACTTTCATTACTTGTAGGGTCCTCTAAGTACGTTTTTCTTTAATTACCTTATAAGTGTAACTGATTATGTAAAATCTATAATCCTAATTGAATTTTATTACTTTTGACATATATTCCCTCCAGTCACTTTTGCATTAAAACTCGTATGCAAACATCATCATTAAAATACATCATAATTATTGCTTACTATATATAAATTCTCGCTCATGCATTTATTCAGTTAATTTAACAATCCTCTCAGCTAATCTGTCTCTCGAAATTATCACATACACACTTTGTACGCAATAAACATAAATACACATTTGACCACAGGTCTATACATCATCCACTACGTAATTCGATTTGTACCTACAACAGTCAATAATAATGCATGTATGCACACTATATATACTATATATACAAACCTTATGCTAAAATCATTGGATATCACCATAAAACTATTTCATTACGTGTAAGTGCAAACTATGCTATTTAGTCTTAATCATTTTTGCTTTCTAATATATCTTGCTCATGCATTTATTCAGTTACTTGAACAATCCTATCAGCTAATCTGTCCCTCGAAATTGTAAAATACACACTTTGCACCTAATACACCCAAATACACACTAGACCACAGGTCTATACATCATCCATTACATAATTCGATTTTTTTACCTACAATAGTCAATAAAAATAGTTACGAATTGTACTATCATGGTAACCTTGAAAATCCATGAACTTTAAAATTTATATTTTTCCCTTTTATCTACTATTCATTATGTAATTTTTCCCACAGAAAAATTAAATTTTGTAAAAAATTTTAACCTTATCATTGTTTGTCTAACTTAATTGTTTGTCTAAAATTAAAGTTTTAATCTTTGAATTTTTATATTTTATAATAGCCCTCTAAGCGAGTGTCATGTTAAAAATTTGATTACTCTGCATTGTACTCAACTACCCGAACTCGTTCTGTATAAAATTTGTATTGTAAAAAAAAAAAAAAAAAAAAAAATTCATCTAACTTGAATTACTTACGATGTTATTTTCTCAATTGTATTATATTGTATTAATTGTATTATATTATTGTATTAATACCATTTTGGAGGGGGAAACTGTAAAAAGTGAACAATGAACAATTCCTATACCATCGTTATATGGATTCATTGTCTTCAGGCAGTACTTATGTTCGTATAGTTTTTATGTTCGAATGTCCATTTTTACGTAAGAAACCAAAATCGCCTAAGCGAGTTTTGGATAGAATTTCGATTTGTACGTCTTTATTCATTACTGTATTTTTCTAATTCATCTTTTCTAATAATGACTTATACACTAGGACGTCATAAAATAACTTTATTCTCTTTACGTTTCCCATACTTTGTACACTGAATCACGTTCTTAGTATTTGGACATCTTCCGTATTCAATGTATGGCAAATTCTTTAGTAATAATGTTGTGGTGTTATGTAGTATAAGTATTATTATTCAACCATATTCATCCATACGTCACATTTTCCCGTCATTAATTTCCCTTGATCATTATCCTATATAAATTTTATTAAGTATTCATTTTTACTCGTGTCAATCTGTGAAATCCAAAACTTTTGCCTTCGTTCGAAAACGCAAAAATACGTTCTCGTATTATTTTTTTCATTTTTATTTTTAACTATATCACCTCCCGCATTGAACTCAAAAATGCTGAGTTAAGTTATCAAATTCCGCTCACTACGACAGAATCGAACGCTTCTAAGATAAATACCTCCGTTCGCTCTGAACGTTCTGGTTAGGAGGCTGCAACGGATATTTCTTCTAAACATTTTAATTCTTTTCGGTCGCCTCTTGTTAAACTCTTGGCTACAGACTCGCCAGACTGTTATGCCAATATCTTACTTAACTGACTAAGTTCTGAAGAGAGCACGGCTTGAAGGGAAAAATAAAAAGTTTCTCTTACGGTAATTTACTTCTTAAAAATATACAGGTACTGCTCTGAATTTACAGGGGTAGAGGTTCGACCTCTGTCGACCATGGCTCAGGCCGGAATCTAAAAATATTAAGAAGGCAAGGGGCCTCTGCCCCCTCCCCGCAGCAAGGCTGCTGACAAGGGAGTCGTAATGAAGTGCTAATATGAAGAGCAATAATGAAGAAGTCTAATGAAGAAGTCCAATGAAGAAGTGCTGTAATTTTACAAGTACACGTATAATATAAACCTAAACTTGTCGGGGGACGACAGTCGAAGGTTAAGTTCCCCCCCTTTTAAACACATGATCAGATGGTTTGAAAAATTTCAACTAAAAATAATAAAAAAAATAAAAATAAAAACTAATCGTATATTTTTGCCGAATCTTCATATCTGAAGGCAATATCATTTCGTAATAGTACACATAAGTACAAATTAAGTACACGACTGAGTACGTATTAATTTTGGTTCATTACAATTACGATTACAATTATGGATTACTTCACATTCGCTTATGATTGTCCATTACAGTTCCATTAAAGTACATTCTTACATTATAAATTAAATCATTACACTTAATTACAGTTTCAATGAAGTACATTACAAGTTATTATTAATTACAGTTTCATTAAAGTACATTACGTTATATTAAATTAAAGTATTACAGTTAATTACAATTAAACAGTTACTATAACTTTGTTTTGTTTTTTACAGTGTTTCATATTAATAGACAATTTACATGTTAGAAATATAATACAAAGTACATGGCACATACGAGATAATTTATTTTACGAAATAATATGCTATAATATGTTATGAATTTGAAATCAGAGCGAACGGAGATATTTTATCTTTGAGGCGTTCGAATCTGTCGTCGTGAGCGGAATTCGATCTTAGTAAGCATTTATGAATATCTTGAGGGGTGAACGCACTTGAAAAAAAAATAATAAAAAAAATAATACGAGAACGTATTTTTGCGTTTTCGAACGAATGAGAAAAAATGAATATTTAATAAAATTTATATAGGATAATGATCAAGGGAAATTAATGACGGGAAAACGTGACGTATGGATGAATATGGTTGAATAATAATGATATACTACATAACATATAAATAATGACTTCTATAGAGTGTACAGTTTTTATATGATGTTAAAGAATTTTCATACATTGAATACTAGACATATGATGAAGGGAAATAAATGAAGGGAAAAGGTGACGTCATAGTTATTGAATTTTTACGTATAGTACAAATCATTATTAGGAAGATTTACAAGAAAGAATTAGAGACAAAGAGTGGGTAGTAATGACTAAGAAGTACAACTACGGGTTCCAATCCTGTTACATGCAATGTGTATGCATAATCTAGGGTCGAGGGTGAGATGCAAGACAATTCATAATTAATTATAATAACTTCTATAACAAATGGAAAATGGATACGACTAAACCATAGATATGGTACATCGTAGGGTTGTGACACGAACAAAAATAGGAAGCTACAAGTAAAATTATTATCCAAACTCGCGGTAAGCGATTTTGGTTCTTATGTAAAAATGGACATTCGAACATAAAAACTATACGAACATAAGAACTGCATGAAGACAATGAATCCATATAATGATGGTATAGGAATTGTTCATTGTTCACTTTTTACACTATATCACCTCCCGCATTGAACTCAAAAATGCTGAGTTAAGTTATCAAATTCCGCTCACTACGACAGAATCGAACGCTTCTAAGATAAATACCTCCGTTCGCTCTGATTTCAAATTTATAACATATTATAACATATTATGTATATAAATCCAAACCATATGTGCCCCATGTACTTTGTATTATATTTCTAACATCTTAATTGTCTATTAATATGAAACACTCTAAAAACAAAACAAAGTTATAGTAACTGTTTAATTGTAATTAACTGTAATACTTTAATTTAATATAACGTAATGTATTAATGAAACTGTAATTAATAATAACTTGTAATGTACTTCAATGAAACTGTAATTAAATGTAATGATTTAATTTATAATGTAAGAATGTACTTTAATAGAACTATAATGGACAATCATAAGCGAATGTGAAGTAATCCATAATTGTAATCGTAATTGTAATGAACCAAAATTAATACGTACTCAGTCGTGTACTTAATTTGTACTTATGTGTACTATTACGAAATGATATCGCCTTCAGAAATGTAGACTCGGCGAAAAATACAAATTAGTTTTTATTTTTATTTTTTTAAATTTTTATTTGCAATCTTTCAAACATCTGATCATGTGTTTAAAAGGGGGAAACTTAACCTTCGACTGTCTTCCCCCAAACAATTAGGTTTGCGGGGAGGGGCAGAGGCCCTTGCCTTCTTAATATTTTTAGATTCCGGCCTGAGCCATGGTCGAAAGAGGTCGAACCTCTACCCCTGTAAATTCAAAGCACTACCTGTACATTTTGAGAAGTAAACTAAATGTAAGAGAAACTTCTTATTTTCCCCTTCGAGCCGTGCTCTCTTCAGAAGAACTTAGTCAGTAAAGTCGATAATTTAGTATCAGAGAAAGTATCAGAGAAAGTATCAGAGTATTATAGAAAGAGAAGAATTAAAAATTGGCGACCCTTTGCCCAAATTAAGAGACAGCCCAGCACCATAGAATATATCGGCATAACAGTCTGGCGAGTCTGTAGCCAAGAGTTTACAAGAGGCGACCGAAAAGAATTAGAATGTTATAGAAGAAATATCCGTTGCTTGCTCCTAACTAGAACCCCCGTCGATTCCGAACAGACTCAGGGCCATAGACGGAGGGGTTAACAGAGTGGCGACCCTTTGCCAGGATCTTAACAGATTTTAAGAAGAAGATTTTTAAGAAGATTATTTTAAGAAGAAGATTATTTTAACAAGAAGATTTTAACAAGAAGATTTTAACAAGAAGATTTTAACAAGAGGCCACCTTGGCCAAGAATAGAAATTACCCTGCATCAGGATAAAACCATTTGACCGGGGTGTCACGACTTCTAGTTCGTAACATCCACCGTGAACCGGTTGTCACGACTCCAAGTTCTCCACGCCTAGTTTTCATCCAAGAAGAAGTAGCCAGCAAGACGTATTCAGGACACGTCTCAAGGAAATTTTGTTAAGTACAGAGTTTGTTGTTTTTTAAGTAATTTATAAACATTTGAAAAAGTCAGTATTATTAACAGCTAACATTTAGTATTGAGCCAGAATTAACACAAAACACAGTGAACATTTCAGACACCAGTGATACATTTTTTTTAGTGAAACAGTAATTTTCACAGAAGTTAAATGTAACAGAAGTTAAATGTAACAGAAGTTAAAAGTCACAGAGTTAATTTCAGAGAGTTAATGTAAGAGAGTTAATTTCAGAGAGTTAATTTCAGTTATTTTCACTATTATATTCAGTATAGAATAATTTTATTTTATGTACCTTCCCGTACATTAGAATGAAATATTGTTTACATTTTTTTATTTTTTGTTTGCAAATTTTTTTTCAATTATTGAATTGAATTGACTTGCAAATTAAGAAAGAGAGTGTTTATAGAGAGTTTATAGATTTAGAGAGATACTTGAAGTCAGTTTTGAAGTCAGTTTTGAAGTCAGTTTTGAAGTCATTTTTTGAAGTCATATTTTGAAGTCAGTTTTTGAAGTCAGAAGGTTGCACCAAGAGGGTCAACCAAAACAGAGGTTAATCGTCTCCACTTGATAGAGATCAAGTGCAGACATTTTCCATTTTCAGTTAATTTCAATTAGTTTCAGAATACTTGATAAGAGGTCAAGTCAGAAGGTTGCGCCAAGACGGACAACCGCCCCAGAGATTTATAGAAATACTTGACAAGCGTTCAAGTCAGACAGTTTCAGAATACTTGACAAGCGTTCAAGTCAGAGTGTTTCAGAATACTTGACAAGCGTTCAAGTCAGACAGTTACAGAATACTTGATAGAGTTCAAGTTAGGTTCAGAATACTTGATAGAGTTCAAGTTAGGTTCAGAATACTTGATAGAGTTCAAGTTAGGTTCAGAATACTTGATAGAGTTCAAGTTAGGTTCAGAATACTTGATAGAGTTCAAGTTAGGTTCAGAATACTTGACAGAGTTCAAGTTAGGTTCAGAATACTTGACAGAGTTCAAGTCAGAGTTTAAGTTCCAAGTCAGAGTTTAAGTTCCAAGTCAGAGTTTAAGTTCCAAGTCAGAGTTTAAGTCCCAAGTCATTTCAATGCAGTCAATTGAATTCAACTTTTTCTTTGTAAGTTAAGAGAATTTAATTTAAGAAAATGTAATTTAAGAATTTAATTCAACCATTTTTTGTGCTGTAAAAGAGAATTTAATTCAACCTGAATTGACCGGGTTGCGTCTTTAGTTAACCTTTTTTCTTGTTTGTAAAAAGGAAATTGACCGAGTTGTCTTTTCTTTTCATGCATTGTTGCGTATATAAATATATAGTTATGTAATTTATTATTTGTAACAAAACCGTTTTTACAAAGGTTGTAACGATTTTGGTAATTATTGTAATGTATATGAGGAACATGCCGTCCCTCCGTTTGTTGAACTCTTTTAATTTTTAAGTAGTGTGACAAGCAATCTTTTTTTTAAAGAGCAAAGTGCTCACGAAAGACGTATTGTCAATTTCAAACTTATACCTCCTGCTTAGTCACTCAATTCCCCCGTATGATCGCACATACCCTAAATTTCAGTTGTTTGTTCTTTTTTGTCATTTAATTTTAATAAAACTTCTACACAATAAAACATAGGTATTTATCATATGCAAACAAGTTTTCAGACTAAAATATAAATAATTCAATATTCTATCAACATTTAACGAAAGAGTATAATTTTTCTACTTAACATGCAAAAATTATTAAACCTTTTTAATATTTTTTTTTATTATATAAAAATAATTTTTAATGTAAAATTTAATTGAAATTATTAAAAGAAAAGATTGTTCGAAATGCTTTCCTTCCATTTCAATAACTTTTTTATTCTTGGCCGAAACTCATCTAAGGTTCGATTTACTTTTATTTTTAAGAGTATTATAAAATTATGTTTAGCTCATAAAAATGCATAATTGATTTATATTTTTAATTTGTATTTTTAATTTTCTTTTGTTCAATTAATCGTGAGTAACTGTCCTTAAATTGTTATTGTACCATTTGTAAGGTATCAAACGAAAATTATAGTCAAATTGACATACTACTACAGTATATGGCTATGAATTTTAGTAGTCGAAATTAATTGTGTCAAAATTCAATTTTTAAAAACGTGAGATTTACTTTCATTACTTGTAGGGTCCTCTAAGTACGTTTTTCTTTAATTACCTTATAAGTGTAACTGATTATGTAAAATCTATAATCCTAATTGAATTTTATTACTTTTGACATATATTCCCTCCAGTCACTTTTGCATTAAAACTCGTATGCAAACATCATCATTAAAATACATCATAATTATTGCTTACTATATATAAATTCTCGCTCATGCATTTATTCAGTTAATTTAACAATCCTCTCAGCTAATCTGTCTCTCGAAATTATCACATACACACTTTGTACGCAATAAACATAAATACACATTTGACCACAGGTCTATACATCATCCACTACGTAATTCGATTTGTACCTACAACAGTCAATAATAATGCATGTATGCACACTATATATACTATATATACAAACCTTATGCTAAAATCATTGGATATCACCATAAAACTATTTCATTACGTGTAAGTGCAAACTATGCTATTTAGTCTTAATCATTTTTGCTTTCTAATATATCTTGCTCATGCATTTATTCAGTTACTTGAACAATCCTATCAGCTAATCTGTCCCTCGAAATTGTAAAATACACACTTTGCACCTAATACACCCAAATACACACTAGACCACAGGTCTATACATCATCCATTACATAATTCGATTTTTTTACCTACAATAGTCAATAAAAATAGTTACGAATTGTACTATCATGGTAACCTTGAAAATCCATGAACTTTAAAATTTATATTTTTCCCTTTTATCTACTATTCATTATGTAATTTTTCCCACAGAAAAATTAAATTTTGTAAAAAATTTTAACCTTATCATTGTTTGTCTAACTTAATTGTTTGTCTAAAATTAAAGTTTTAATCTTTGAATTTTTATATTTTATAATAGCCCTCTAAGCGAGTGTCATGTTAAAAATTTGATTACTCTGCATTGTACTCAACTACCCGAACTCGTTCTGTATAAAATTTGTATTGTAAAAAAAAAAAAAAAAAAAAAATTCATCTAACTTGAATTACTTACGATGTTATTTTCTCAATTGTATTATATTGTATTAATTGTATTATATTATTGTATTAATACCATTTTGGAGGGGGAAACTGTAAAAAGTGAACAATGAACAATTCCTATACCATCGTTATATGGATTCATTGTCTTCAGGCAGTACTTATGTTCGTATAGTTTTTATGTTCGAATGTCCATTTTTACGTAAGAAACCAAAATCGCCTAAGCGAGTTTTGGATAGAATTTCGATTTGTACGTCTTTATTCATTACTGTATTTTTCTAATTCATCTTTTCTAATAATGACTTATACACTAGGACGTCATAAAATAACTTTATTCTCTTTACGTTTCCCATACTTTGTACACTGAATCACGTTCTTAGTATTTGGACATCTTCCGTATTCAATGTATGGCAAATTCTTTAGTAATAATGTTGTGGTGTTATGTAGTATAAGTATTATTATTCAACCATATTCATCCATACGTCACATTTTCCCGTCATTAATTTCCCTTGATCATTATCCTATATAAATTTTATTAAGTATTCATTTTTACTCGTGTCAATCTGTGAAATCCAAAACTTTTGCCTTCGTTCGAAAACGCAAAAATACGTTCTCGTATTATTTTTTTCATTTTTATTTTTAACTATATCACCTCCCGCATTGAACTCAAAAATGCTGAGTTAAGTTATCAAATTCCGCTCACTACGACAGAATCGAACGCTTCTAAGATAAATACCTCCGTTCGCTCTGAACGTTCTGGTTAGGAGGCTGCAACGGATATTTCTTCTATAACATTTTAATTCTTTTCGGTCGCCTCTTGTTAAACTCTTGGCTACAGACTCGCCAGACTGTTATGCCAATATCTTACTTAACTGACTAAGTTCTGAAGAGAGCACGGCTTGAAGGGAAAATAAAAAGTTTCTCTTACGGTAATTTACTTCTTAAAAATATACAGGTACTGCTCTGAATTTACAGGGGTAGAGGTTCGACCTCTGTCGACCATGGCTCAGGCCGGAATCTAAAAATATTAAGAAGGCAAGGGCCTCTGCCCCCTCCCCGCAGCAAGGCTGCTGACAAGGGAGTCGTAATGAAGTGCTAATATGAAGAGCAATAATGAAGAAGTCTAATGAAGAAGTCCAATGAAGAAGTGCTGTAATTTTACAAGTACACGTATAATATAAACCTAAACTTGTCGGGGGACGACAGTCGAAGGTTAAGTTCCCCCCCTTTTAAACACATGATCAGATGGTTTGAAAAATTTCAACTAAAAATAATAAAAAAAATAAAAATAAAAACTAATCGTATATTTTTGCCGAATCTTCATATCTGAAGGCAATATCATTTCGTAATAGTACACATAAGTACAAATTAAGTACACGACTGAGTACGTATTAATTTTGGTTCATTACAATTACGATTACAATTATGGATTACTTCACATTCGCTTATGATTGTCCATTACAGTTCCATTAAAGTACATTCTTACATTATAAATTAAATCATTACACTTAATTACAGTTTCAATGAAGTACATTACAAGTTATTATTAATTACAGTTTCATTAAAGTACATTACGTTATATTAAATTAAAGTATTACAGTTAATTACAATTAAACAGTTACTATAACTTTGTTTTGTTTTTTACAGTGTTTCATATTAATAGACAATTTACATGTTAGAAATATAATACAAAGTACATGGCACATACGAGATAATTTATTTTACGAAATAATATGCTATAATATGTTATGAATTTGAAATCAGAGCGAACGGAGATATTTTATCTTTGAGGCGTTCGAATCTGTCGTCGTGAGCGGAATTCGATCTTAGTAAGCATTTATGAATATCTTGAGGGGTGAACGCACTTGAAAAAAAAATAAAAAAAAATAATACGAGAACGTATTTTTGCGTTTTCGAACGAATGAGAAAAAATGAATATTTAATAAAATTTATATAGGATAATGATCAAGGGAAATTAATGACGGGAAAACGTGACGTATGGATGAATATGGTTGAATAATAATGATTATACTACATAACATATAAATAATGACTTCTATAGAGTGTACAGTTTTTATTATGATGTTAAAGAATTTTCATACATTGAATACTAGATATATGATGAAGGGAAATAAATGAGGGAAAAGGTGACGTCATAGTTATTGAATTTTTACGTATAGTACAAATCATTATTAGGAAGATTTACAAGAAGAATTAGAGACAAAGAGTGGGTAGTAATGACTAAGAAGTACAACTACGGGTTCCAATCCTGTTACATGCAATGTGTATGCATAATCTAGGGTCGAGGGTGAGATGCAAGACAATTCATAATTAATTATAATAACTTCTATAACAAATGGAAAATGGATACGACTAAACCATAGATATGGTACATCGTAGGGTTGTGACACGAACAAAAATAGGAAGCTACAAGTAAAATTATTATCCAAACTCGCGTAAGCGATTTTGGTTCTTATGTAAAAATGGACATTCGAACATAAAAACTATACGAACATAAGAACTGCATGAAGACAATGAATCCATATAATGATGGTATAGGAATTGTTCATTGTTCACTTTTTACACTATATCACCTCCCGCATTGAACTCAAAAATGCTGAGTTAAGTTATCAAATTCCGCTCACTACGACAGAATCGAACGCTTCTAAGATAAATACCTCCGTTCGCTCTGATTTCAAATTTATAACATATTATAACATATTATGTATATAAATCCAAACCATATGTGCCCCATGTACTTTGTATTATATTTCTAACATCTTAATTGTCTATTAATATGAAACACTCTAAAAACAAAACAAAGTTATAGTAACTGTTTAATTGTAATTAACTGTAATACTTTAATTTAATATAACGTAATGTACTTTAATGAAACTGTAATTAATAATAACTTGTAATGTACTTCAATGAAACTGTAATTAAATGTAATGATTTAATTTATAATGTAAGAATGTACTTTAATAGAACTATAATGGACAATCATAAGCGAATGTGAAGTAATCCATAATTGTAATCGTAATTGTAATGAACCAAAATTAATACGTACTCAGTCGTGTACTTAATTGTACTTATGTGTACTATTACGAAATGATATCGCCTTCAGAAATGTAGACTCGGCGAAAAATACAAATTAGTTTTTATTTTTATTTTTTAAATTTTTATTTGCAATCTTTCAAACATCTGATCATGTGTTTAAAAGGGGGAAACTTAACCTTCGACTGTCTTCCCCCAAACAATTAGGTTTGCGGGGAGGGGGCAGAGGCCCCTTGCCTTCTTAATATTTTTAGATTCCGGCCTGAGCCATGGTCGAAAGAGGTCGAACCTCTACCCCTGTAAATTCAAAGCACTACCTGTACATTTTGAGAAGTAAACTAAATGTAAGAGAAACTTCTTATTTTCCCCTTCGAGCCGTGCTTCTTCAGAAGAACTTAGTCAGTAAAGTCGATAATTTTAGTATCAGAGAAAGTATCAGAGAAAGTATCAGAGTATTATAGAAAGAGAAGAATTAAAAATTGGCGACCCTTTGCCCAAATTAAGAGACAGCCCAAGCACCATAGAATATATCGGCATAACAGTCTGGCGAGTCTGTAGCCAAGAGTTTAACAAGAGGCGACCGAAAAGAATTAGAATGTTATAGAAGAAATATCCGTTGCTTGCCTCCTAACTAGAACCCCCGTCGATTCCGAACAGACTCAGGGCCATAGACGGAGGGTTAACAGAGTGGCGACCCTTTGCCAGGATCTTAACAGATTTTAAGAAGAAGATTTTTTAAGAAGATTATTTTAAGAAGAAGATTATTTTAACAAGAAGATTTTAACAAGAAGATTTTAACAAGAAGATTTTAACAAGAGGCCACTCTTTGGCCAAGAATAGAAATTACCCTGCATCAGGATAAAACCATTTGACCGGGGTGTCACGACTTCTAGTTCGTAACATCCACCCGTGACCGGTTTGTCACGACTCCAAGTTCTCCACGCCTAGTTTTCATCCAAGAAGAAGTAGCCAGCAAGACGTATTCAGGACACGTCTCAAGGAAATTTGTTAAGTACAGAGTTTGTTGTTTTTTAAGTAATTTATAAACATTTGAAAAGTCAGTATTATTAACAGCTAACATTTAGTATTGAGCCAGAATTAACACAAAACACAGTGAACATTTCAGACACCAGTGATACATTTTTTTTAGTGAAACAGTAATTTTCACAGAAGTTAAATGTAACAGAAGTTAAATGTAACAGAAGTTAAAAGTCACAGAGTTAATTTCAGAGAGTTAATGTAAGAGAGTTAATTTCAGAGAGTTAATTTCAGTTATTTTCACTATTATATTCAGTATAGAATAATTTTATTTTATGTACCTTCCCGTACATTAGAATGAAATATTGTTTACATTTTTTTTATTTTTTGTTTGCAAATTTTTTTTCAATTATTGAATTGAATTGACTTGCAAATTAAGAAAGAGAGTGTTTATAGAGAGTTTATAGATTTAGAGAGATACTTGAAGTCAGTTTTGAAGTCAGTTTTGAAGTCAGTTTTGAAGTCATTTTTTGAAGTCATATTTTTGAAGTCAGTTTTTGAAGTCAGAAGGTTGCACCAAGAGGGTCAACCAAAACAGAGGTTAATCGTCTCCACTTGATAGAGATCAAGTGCAGACATTTTCCATTTTCAGTTAATTTCAATTAGTTTCAGAATACTTGATAAGAGGTCAAGTCAGAAGGTTGCGCCAAGACGGACAACCGCCCCAGAGATTTATAGAAATACTTGACAAGCGTTCAAGTCAGACAGTTTCAGAATACTTGACAAGCGTTCAAGTCAGAGTGTTTCAGAATACTTGACAAGCGTTCAAGTCAGACAGTTACAGAATACTTGATAGAGTTCAAGTTAGGTTCAGAATACTTGATAGAGTTCAAGTTAGGTTCAGAATACTTGATAGAGTTCAAGTTAGGTTCAGAATACTTGATAGAGTTCAAGTTAGGTTCAGAATACTTGATAGAGTTCAAGTTAGGTTCAGAATACTTGACAGAGTTCAAGTTAGGTTCAGAATACTTGACAGAGTTCAAGTCAGAGTTTAAGTTCCAAGTCAGAGTTTAAGTTCCAAGTCAGAGTTTAAGTTCCAAGTCAGAGTTTAAGTCCCAAGTCATTTCAATGCAGTCAATTGAATTCAACTTTTTCTTTGTAAGTTAAGAGAATTTAATTTAAGAAAATGTAATTTAAGAATTTAATTCAACCATTTTTTGTGCTGTAAAAGAGAATTTAATTCAACCTGAATTGACCGGGTTGCGTCTTTAGTTAACCTTTTTTCTTGTTTGTAAAAAGGAAATTGACCGAGTTGTCTTTTCTTTTCATGCATTGTTGCGTATATAAATATATAGTTATGTAATTTATTATTTGTAACAAAACCGTTTTTACAAAGGTTGTAACGATTTTGGTAATTATTGTAATGTATATGAGGAACATGCCGTCCCTCCGTTTGTTGAACTCTTTTAATTTTTAAGTAGTGTGACAAGCAATCTTTTTTTTAAAGAGCAAAGTGCTCACGAAAGACGTATTGTCAATTTCAAACTTATACCTCCTGCTTAGTCACTCAATTCCCCCGTATGATCGCACATACCCTAAATTTCAGTTGTTTGTTCTTTTTTGTCATTTAATTTTAATAAAACTTCTACACAATAAAACATAGGTATTTATCATATGCAAACAAGTTTTCAGACTAAAATATAAAATAATTCAATATTCTATCAACATTTAACGAAAGAGTATAATTTTTCTACTTAACATGCAAAAATTATTAAACCTTTTTAATATTTTTTTTTATTATATAAAAATAATTTTTAATGTAAAATTTAATTGAAATTATTAAAAGAAAAGATTGTTCGAAATGCTTTCCTTCCATTTCAATAACTTTTTTATTCTTGGCCGAAACTCATCTAAGGTTCGATTTACTTTTATTTTTAAGAGTATTATAAAATTATGTTTAGCTCATAAAAATGCATAATTGATTTATATTTTTAATTTGTATTTTTAATTTTCTTTTGTTCAATTAATCGTGAGTAACTGTCCTTAAATTGTTATTGTACCATTTGTAAGGTATCAAACGAAAATTATAGTCAAATTGACATACTACTACAGTATATGGCTATGAATTTTAGTAGTCGAAATTAATTGTGTCAAAATTCAATTTTTAAAAACGTGAGATTTACTTTCATTACTTGTAGGGTCCTCTAAGTACGTTTTTCTTTAATTACCTTATAAGTGTAACTGATTATGTAAAATCTATAATCCTAATTGAATTTTATTACTTTTGACATATATTCCCTCCAGTCACTTTTGCATTAAAACTCGTATGCAAACATCATCATTAAAATACATCATAATTATTGCTTACTATATATAAATTCTCGCTCATGCATTTATTCAGTTAATTTAACAATCCTCTCAGCTAATCTGTCTCTCGAAATTATCACATACACACTTTGTACGCAATAAACATAAATACACATTTGACCACAGGTCTATACATCATCCACTACGTAATTCGATTTGTACCTACAACAGTCAATAATAATGCATGTATGCACACTATATATACTATATATACAAACCTTATGCTAAAATCATTGGATATCACCATAAAACTATTTCATTACGTGTAAGTGCAAACTATGCTATTTAGTCTTAATCATTTTTGCTTTCTAATATATCTTGCTCATGCATTTATTCAGTTACTTGAACAATCCTATCAGCTAATCTGTCCCTCGAAATTGTAAAATACACACTTTGCACCTAATACACCCAAATACACACTAGACCACAGGTCTATACATCATCCATTACATAATTCGATTTTTTTACCTACAATAGTCAATAAAAATAGTTACGAATTGTACTATCATGGTAACCTTGAAAATCCATGAACTTTAAAATTTATATTTTTCCCTTTTATCTACTATTCATTATGTAATTTTTCCCACAGAAAAATTAAATTTTGTAAAAAATTTTAACCTTATCATTGTTTGTCTAACTTAATTGTTTGTCTAAAATTAAAGTTTTAATCTTTGAATTTTTATATTTTATAATAGCCCTCTAAGCGAGTGTCATGTTAAAAATTTGATTACTCTGCATTGTACTCAACTACCCGAACTCGTTCTGTATAAAATTTGTATTGTAAAAAAAAAAAAAAAAAAAAAATTCATCTAACTTGAATTACTTACGATGTTATTTTCTCAATTGTATTATATTGTATTAATTGTATTATATTATTGTATTAATACCATTTTGGAGGGGGAAACTGTAAAAAGTGAACAATGAACAATTCCTATACCATCGTTATATGGATTCATTGTCTTCAGGCAGTACTTATGTTCGTATAGTTTTTATGTTCGAATGTCCATTTTTACGTAAGAAACCAAAATCGCCTAAGCGAGTTTTGGATAGAATTTCGATTTGTACGTCTTTATTCATTACTGTATTTTTCTAATTCATCTTTTCTAATAATGACTTATACACTAGGACGTCATAAAATAACTTTATTCTCTTTACGTTTCCCATACTTTGTACACTGAATCACGTTCTTAGTATTTGGACATCTTCCGTATTCAATGTATGGCAAATTCTTTAGTAATAATGTTGTGGTGTTATGTAGTATAAGTATTATTATTCAACCATATTCATCCATACGTCACATTTTCCCGTCATTAATTTCCCTTGATCATTATCCTATATAAATTTTATTAAGTATTCATTTTTACTCGTGTCAATCTGTGAAATCCAAAACTTTTGCCTTCGTTCGAAAACGCAAAAATACGTTCTCGTATTATTTTTTTCATTTTTATTTTTAACTATATCACCTCCCGCATTGAACTCAAAAATGCTGAGTTAAGTTATCAAATTCCGCTCACTACGACAGAATCGAACGCTTCTAAGATAAATACCTCCGTTCGCTCTGAACGTTCTGGTTAGGAGGCTGCAACGGATATTTCTTCTATAACATTTTAATTCTTTTCGGTCGCCTCTTGTTAAACTCTTGGCTACAGACTCGCCAGACTGTTATGCCAATATCTTACTTAACTGACTAAGTTCTGAAGAGAGCACGGCTTGAAGGGAAAAATAAAAAGTTTCTCTTACGGTAATTTACTTCTTAAAAATATACAGGTACTGCTCTGAATTTACAGGGGTAGAGGTTCGACCTCTGTCGACCATGGCTCAGGCCGGAATCTAAAAATATTAAGAAGGCAAGGGGCCTCTGCCCCCTCCCCGCAGCAAGGCTGCTGACAAGGGAGTCGTAATGAAGTGCTAATATGAAGAGCAATAATGAAGAAGTCTAATGAAGAAGTCCAATGAAGAAGTGCTGTAATTTTACAAGTACACGTATAATATAAACCTAAACTTGTCGGGGGACGACAGTCGAAGGTTAAGTTCCCCCCCTTTTAAACACATGATCAGATGGTTTGAAAAATTTCAACTAAAAATAATAAAAAAAATAAAATAAAAACTAATCGTATATTTTTGCCGAATCTTCATATCTGAAGGCAATATCATTTCGTAATAGTACACATAAGTACAAATTAAGTACACGACTGAGTACGTATTAATTTTGGTTCATTACAATTACGATTACAATTATGGATTACTTCACATTCGCTTATGATTGTCCATTACAGTTCCATTAAAGTACATTCTTACATTATAAATTAAATCATTACACTTAATTACAGTTTCAATGAAGTACATTACAAGTTATTATTAATTACAGTTTCATTAAAGTACATTACGTTATATTAAATTAAAGTATTACAGTTAATTACAATTAAACAGTTACTATAACTTTGTTTTGTTTTTTACAGTGTTTCATATTAATAGACAATTTACATGTTAGAAATATAATACAAAGTACATGGCACATACGAGATAATTTATTTTACGAAATAATATGCTATAATATGTTATGAATTTGAAATCAGAGCGAACGGAGATATTTTATCTTTGAGGCGTTCGAATCTGTCGTCGTGAGCGGAATTCGATCTTAGTAAGCATTTATGAATATCTTGAGGGGTGAACGCACTTGAAAAAAAAATAATAAAAAAAATAATACGAGAACGTATTTTTGCGTTTTCGAACGAATGAGAAAAAATGAATATTTAATAAAATTTATATAGGATAATGATCAAGGGAAATTAATGACGGGAAAACGTGACGTATGGATGAATATGGTTGAATAATAATGATTATACTACATAACATATAAATAATGACTTCTATAGAGTGTACAGTTTTTATTATGATGTTAAAGAATTTTCATACATTGAATACTAGACATATGATGAAGGGAAATAAATGAAGGGAAAAGGTGACGTCATAGTTATTGAATTTTTACGTATAGTACAAATCATTATTAGGAAGATTTACAAGAAAGAATTAGAGACAAAGAGTGGGTAGTAATGACTAAGAAGTACAACTACGGGTTCCAATCCTGTTACATGCAATGTGTATGCATAATCTAGGGTCGAGGGTGAGATGCAAGACAATTCATAATTAATTATAATAACTTCTATAACAAATGGAAAATGGATACGACTAAACCATAGATATGGTACATCGTAGGGTTGTGACACGAACAAAAATAGGAAGCTACAAGTAAAATTATTATCCAAACTCGCGGTAAGCGATTTTGGTTCTTATGTAAAAATGGACATTCGAACATAAAAACTATACGAACATAAGAACTGCATGAAGACAATGAATCCATATAATGATGGTATAGGAATTGTTCATTGTTCACTTTTTACACTATATCACCTCCCGCATTGAACTCAAAAATGCTGAGTTAAGTTATCAAATTCCGCTCACTACGACAGAATCGAACGCTTCTAAGATAAATACCTCCGTTCGCTCTGATTTCAAATTTATAACATATTATAACATATTATGTATATAAATCCAAACCATATGTGCCCCATGTACTTTGTATTATATTTCTAACATCTTAATTGTCTATTAATATGAAACACTCTAAAAACAAAACAAAGTTATAGTAACTGTTTAATTGTAATTAACTGTAATACTTTAATTTAATATAACGTAATGTACTTTAATGAAACTGTAATTAATAATAACTTGTAATGTACTTCAATGAAACTGTAATTAAATGTAATGATTTAATTTATAATGTAAGAATGTACTTTAATAGAACTATAATGGACAATCATAAGCGAATGTGAAGTAATCCATAATTGTAATCGTAATTGTAATGAACCAAAATTAATACGTACTCAGTCGTGTACTTAATTTGTACTTATGTGTACTATTACGAAATGATATCGCCTTCAGAAATGTAGACTCGGCGAAAAATACAAATTAGTTTTTATTTTTATTTTTTTAAATTTTTATTTGCAATCTTTCAAACATCTGATCATGTGTTTAAAAGGGGGAAACTTAACCTTCGACTGTCTTCCCCCAAACAATTAGGTTTGCGGGGAGGGGGCAGAGGCCCCTTGCCTTCTTAATATTTTTAGATTCCGGCCTGAGCCATGGTCGAAAGAGGTCGAACCTCTACCCCTGTAAATTCAAAGCACTACCTGTACATTTTGAGAAGTAAACTAAATGTAAGAGAAACTTCTTATTTTCCCCTTCGAGCCGTGCTCTCTTCAGAAGAACTTAGTCAGTAAAGTCGATAATTTTAGTATCAGAGAAAGTATCAGAGAAAGTATCAGAGTATTATAGAAAGAGAAGAATTAAAAATTGGCGACCCTTTGCCCAAATTAAGAGACAGCCCAAGCACCATAGAATATATCGGCATAACAGTCTGGCGAGTCTGTAGCCAAGAGTTTAACAAGAGGCGACCGAAAAGAATTAGAATGTTATAGAAGAAATATCCGTTGCTTGCCTCCTAACTAGAACCCCCGTCGATTCCGAACAGACTCAGGGCCATAGACGGAGGGGTTAACAGAGTGGCGACCCTTTGCCAGGATCTTAACAGATTTTAAGAAGAAGATTTTTTAAGAAGATTATTTTAAGAAGAAGATTATTTTAACAAGAAGATTTTAACAAGAAGATTTTAACAAGAAGATTTTAACAAGAGGCCACTCTTTGGCCAAGAATAGAAATTACCCTGCATCAGGATAAAACCATTTGACCGGGGTGTCACGACTTCTAGTTCGTAACATCCACCCGTGAACCGGTTTGTCACGACTCCAAGTTCTCCACGCCTAGTTTTCATCCAAGAAGAAGTAGCCAGCAAGACGTATTCAGGACACGTCTCAAGGAAATTTTGTTAAGTACAGAGTTTGTTGTTTTTTAAGTAATTTATAAACATTTGAAAAGTCAGTATTATTAACAGCTAACATTTAGTATTGAGCCAGAATTAACACAAAACACAGTGAACATTTCAGACACCAGTGATACATTTTTTTTAGTGAAACAGTAATTTTCACAGAAGTTAAATGTAACAGAAGTTAAATGTAACAGAAGTTAAAAGTCACAGAGTTAATTTCAGAGAGTTAATGTAAGAGAGTTAATTTCAGAGAGTTAATTTCAGTTATTTTCACTATTATATTCAGTATAGAATAATTTTATTTTATGTACCTTCCCGTACATTAGAATGAAATATTGTTTACATTTTTTTTATTTTTTGTTTGCAAATTTTTTTTCAATTATTGAATTGAATTGACTTGCAAATTAAGAAAGAGAGTGTTTATAGAGAGTTTATAGATTTAGAGAGATACTTGAAGTCAGTTTTGAAGTCAGTTTTGAAGTCAGTTTTGAAGTCATTTTTTGAAGTCATATTTTTGAAGTCAGTTTTTGAAGTCAGAAGGTTGCACCAAGAGGGTCAACCAAAACAGAGGTTAATCGTCTCCACTTGATAGAGATCAAGTGCAGACATTTTCCATTTTCAGTTAATTTCAATTAGTTTCAGAATACTTGATAAGAGGTCAAGTCAGAAGGTTGCGCCAAGACGGACAACCGCCCCAGAGATTTATAGAAATACTTGACAAGCGTTCAAGTCAGACAGTTTCAGAATACTTGACAAGCGTTCAAGTCAGAGTGTTTCAGAATACTTGACAAGCGTTCAAGTCAGACAGTTACAGAATACTTGATAGAGTTCAAGTTAGGTTCAGAATACTTGATAGAGTTCAAGTTAGGTTCAGAATACTTGATAGAGTTCAAGTTAGGTTCAGAATACTTGATAGAGTTCAAGTTAGGTTCAGAATACTTGATAGAGTTCAAGTTAGGTTCAGAATACTTGACAGAGTTCAAGTTAGGTTCAGAATACTTGACAGAGTTCAAGTCAGAGTTTAAGTTCCAAGTCAGAGTTTAAGTTCCAAGTCAGAGTTTAAGTTCCAAGTCAGAGTTTAAGTCCCAAGTCATTTCAATGCAGTCAATTGAATTCAACTTTTTCTTTGTAAGTTAAGAGAATTTAATTTAAGAAAATGTAATTTAAGAATTTAATTCAACCATTTTTTGTGCTGTAAAAGAGAATTTAATTCAACCTGAATTGACCGGGTTGCGTCTTTAGTTAACCTTTTTTCTTGTTTGTAAAAAGGAAATTGACCGAGTTGTCTTTTCTTTTCATGCATTGTTGCGTATATAAATATATAGTTATGTAATTTATTATTTGTAACAAAACCGTTTTTACAAAGGTTGTAACGATTTTGGTAATTATTGTAATGTATATGAGGAACATGCCGTCCCTCCGTTTGTTGAACTCTTTTAATTTTTAAGTAGTGTGACAAGCAATCTTTTTTTTAAAGAGCAAAGTGCTCACGAAAGACGTATTGTCAATTTCAAACTTATACCTCCTGCTTAGTCACTCAATTCCCCCGTATGATCGCACATACCCTAAATTTCAGTTGTTTGTTCTTTTTTGTCATTTAATTTTAATAAAACTTCTACACAATAAAACATAGGTATTTATCATATGCAAACAAGTTTTCAGACTAAAATATAAAATAATTCAATATTCTATCAACATTTAACGAAAGAGTATAATTTTTCTACTTAACATGCAAAAATTATTAAACCTTTTTAATATTTTTTTTTATTATATAAAAATAATTTTTAATGTAAAATTTAATTGAAATTATTAAAAGAAAAGATTGTTCGAAATGCTTTCCTTCCATTTCAATAACTTTTTTATTCTTGGCCGAAACTCATCTAAGGTTCGATTTACTTTTATTTTTAAGAGTATTATAAAATTATGTTTAGCTCATAAAAATGCATAATTGATTTATATTTTTAATTTGTATTTTTAATTTTCTTTTGTTCAATTAATCGTGAGTAACTGTCCTTAAATTGTTATTGTACCATTTGTAAGGTATCAAACGAAAATTATAGTCAAATTGACATACTACTACAGTATATGGCTATGAATTTTAGTAGTCGAAATTAATTGTGTCAAAATTCAATTTTTAAAAACGTGAGATTTACTTTCATTACTTGTAGGGTCCTCTAAGTACGTTTTTCTTTAATTACCTTATAAGTGTAACTGATTATGTAAAATCTATAATCCTAATTGAATTTTATTACTTTTGACATATATTCCCTCCAGTCACTTTTGCATTAAAACTCGTATGCAAACATCATCATTAAAATACATCATAATTATTGCTTACTATATATAAATTCTCGCTCATGCATTTATTCAGTTAATTTAACAATCCTCTCAGCTAATCTGTCTCTCGAAATTATCACATACACACTTTGTACGCAATAAACATAAATACACATTTGACCACAGGTCTATACATCATCCACTACGTAATTCGATTTGTACCTACAACAGTCAATAATAATGCATGTATGCACACTATATATACTATATATACAAACCTTATGCTAAAATCATTGGATATCACCATAAAACTATTTCATTACGTGTAAGTGCAAACTATGCTATTTAGTCTTAATCATTTTTGCTTTCTAATATATCTTGCTCATGCATTTATTCAGTTACTTGAACAATCCTATCAGCTAATCTGTCCCTCGAAATTGTAAAATACACACTTTGCACCTAATACACCCAAATACACACTAGACCACAGGTCTATACATCATCCATTACATAATTCGATTTTTTTACCTACAATAGTCAATAAAAATAGTTACGAATTGTACTATCATGGTAACCTTGAAAATCCATGAACTTTAAAATTTATATTTTTCCCTTTTATCTACTATTCATTATGTAATTTTTCCCACAGAAAAATTAAATTTTGTAAAAAATTTTAACCTTATCATTGTTTGTCTAACTTAATTGTTTGTCTAAAATTAAAGTTTTAATCTTTGAATTTTTATATTTTATAATAGCCCTCTAAGCGAGTGTCATGTTAAAAATTTGATTACTCTGCATTGTACTCAACTACCCGAACTCGTTCTGTATAAAATTTGTATTGTAAAAAAAAAAAAAAAAAAAAAAATTCATCTAACTTGAATTACTTACGATGTTATTTTCTCAATTGTATTATATTGTATTAATTGTATTATATTATTGTATTAATACCATTTTGGAGGGGGAAACTGTAAAAAGTGAACAATGAACAATTCCTATACCATCGTTATATGGATTCATTGTCTTCAGGCAGTACTTATGTTCGTATAGTTTTTATGTTCGAATGTCCATTTTTACGTAAGAAACCAAAATCGCCTAAGCGAGTTTTGGATAGAATTTCGATTTGTACGTCTTTATTCATTACTGTATTTTTCTAATTCATCTTTTCTAATAATGACTTATACACTAGGACGTCATAAAATAACTTTATTCTCTTTACGTTTCCCATACTTTGTACACTGAATCACGTTCTTAGTATTTGGACATCTTCCGTATTCAATGTATGGCAAATTCTTTAGTAATAATGTTGTGGTGTTATGTAGTATAAGTATTATTATTCAACCATATTCATCCATACGTCACATTTTCCCGTCATTAATTTCCCTTGATCATTATCCTATATAAATTTTATTAAGTATTCATTTTTACTCGTGTCAATCTGTGAAATCCAAAACTTTTGCCTTCGTTCGAAAACGCAAAAATACGTTCTCGTATTATTTTTTTCATTTTTATTTTTAACTATATCACCTCCCGCATTGAACTCAAAAATGCTGAGTTAAGTTATCAAATTCCGCTCACTACGACAGAATCGAACGCTTCTAAGATAAATACCTCCGTTCGCTCTGAACGTTCTGGTTAGGAGGCTGCAACGGATATTTCTTCTATAACATTTTAATTCTTTTCGGTCGCCTCTTGTTAAACTCTTGGCTACAGACTCGCCAGACTGTTATGCCAATATCTTACTTAACTGACTAAGTTCTGAAGAGAGCACGGCTTGAAGGGAAAAATAAAAAGTTTCTCTTACGGTAATTTACTTCTTAAAAATATACAGGTACTGCTCTGAATTTACAGGGGTAGAGGTTCGACCTCTGTCGACCATGGCTCAGGCCGGAATCTAAAAATATTAAGAAGGCAAGGGGCCTCTGCCCCCTCCCCGCAGCAAGGCTGCTGACAAGGGAGTCGTAATGAAGTGCTAATATGAAGAGCAATAATGAAGAAGTCTAATGAAGAAGTCCAATGAAGAAGTGCTGTAATTTTACAAGTACACGTATAATATAAACCTAAACTTGTCGGGGGACGACAGTCGAAGGTTAAGTTCCCCCCCTTTTAAACACATGATCAGATGGTTTGAAAAATTTCAACTAAAAATAAAAAAAATAAAAATAAAAACTAATCGTATATTTTTGCCGAATCTTCATATCTGAAGGCAATATCATTTCGTAATAGTACACATAAGTACAAATTAAGTACACGACTGAGTACGTATTAATTTTGGTTCATTACAATTACGATTACAATTATGGATTACTTCACATTCGCTTATGATTGTCCATTACAGTTCCATTAAAGTACATTCTTACATTATAAATTAAATCATTACACTTAATTACAGTTTCAATGAAGTACATTACAAGTTATTATTAATTACAGTTTCATTAAAGTACATTACGTTATATTAAATTAAAGTATTACAGTTAATTACAATTAAACAGTTACTATAACTTTGTTTTGTTTTTTACAGTGTTTCATATTAATAGACAATTTACATGTTAGAAATATAATACAAAGTACATGGCACATACGAGATAATTTATTTTACGAAATATGCTATAATATGTTATGAATTTGAAATCAGAGCGAACGGAGATATTTTATCTTTGAGGCGTTCGAATCTGTCGTCGTGAGCGGAATTCGATCTTAGTAAGCATTTATGAATATCTTGAGGGGTGAACGCACTTGAAAAAAAAATAATAAAAAAAATAATACGAGAACGTATTTTTGCGTTTTCGAACGAATGAGAAAAAATGAATATTTAATAAAATTTATATAGGATAATGATCAAGGGAAATTAATGACGGGAAAACGTGACGTATGGATGAATATGGTTGAATAATAATGATTATACTACATAACATATAAATAATGACTTCTATAGAGTGTACAGTTTTTATTATGATGTTAAAGAATTTTCATACATTGAATACTAGACATATGATGAAGGGAAATAAATGAAGGGAAAAGGTGACGTCATAGTTATTGAATTTTTACGTATAGTACAAATCATTATTAGGAAGATTTACAAGAAAGAATTAGAGACAAAGAGTGGGTAGTAATGACTAAGAAGTACAACTACGGGTTCCAATCCTGTTACATGCAATGTGTATGCATAATCTAGGGTCGAGGGTGAGATGCAAGACAATTCATAATTAATTAATAACTTCTATAACAAATGGAAAATGGATACGACTAAACCATAGATATGGTACATCGTAGGGTTGTGACACGAACAAAAATAGGAAGCTACAAGTAAAATTATTATCCAAACTCGCGGTAAGCGATTTTGGTTCTTATGTAAAAATGGACATTCGAACATAAAAACTATACGAACATAAGAACTGCATGAAGACAATGAATCCATATAATGATGGTATAGGAATTGTTCATTGTTCACTTTTTACACTATATCACCTCCCGCATTGAACTCAAAAATGCTGAGTTAAGTTATCAAATTCCGCTCACTACGACAGAATCGAACGCTTCTAAGATAAATACCTCCGTTCGCTCTGATTTCAAATTTATAACATATTATAACATATTATGTATATAAATCCAAACCATATGTGCCCCATGTACTTTGTATTATATTTCTAACATCTTAATTGTCTATTAATATGAAACACTCTAAAAACAAAACAAAGTTATAGTAACTGTTTAATTGTAATTAACTGTAATACTTTAATTTAATATAACGTAATGTACTTTAATGAAACTGTAATTAATAATAACTTGTAATGTACTTCAATGAAACTGTAATTAAATGTAATGATTTAATTTATAATGTAAGAATGTACTTTAATAGAACTATAATGGACAATCATAAGCGAATGTGAAGTAATCCATAATTGTAATCGTAATTGTAATGAACCAAAATTAATACGTACTCAGTCGTGTACTTAATTTGTACTTATGTGTACTATTACGAAATGATATCGCCTTCAGAAATGTAGACTCGGCGAAAAATACAAATTAGTTTTTATTTTTATTTTTTTAAATTTTTATTTGCAATCTTTCAAACATCTGATCATGTGTTTAAAAGGGGGAAACTTAACCTTCGACTGTCTTCCC
>JAJOZX010000066.1:132500-262500 GCA_023014485.1 Bathynomus jamesi | reverse complement strand
CGAAGGGGACAATAAAAAGTTTCTCCAACTGTAAATTTACTGCTAAAATATACAGGTAGTGCTCAGCCTCTGAATTAGCTTCTGAATGACAATGGAATAATTTTAGTGGGTTTATATACCCAAAAACTGCTAACATTATTATTATTAAATGCTAAAAAGGCTGTATTATTTTTGCACAATATTTGAAAATAAGTAAATTTTTTAGCTGTGGTAAGGCTGGAACGAGTAAACAAAATATTTGAAGACGAAACCATATTTTTATCTTAAACCGCGACTTTTCAGATCTGATGTTATCATGATCTGCCAAGTTAACTAAAAGTGGAAATCGGACTATGCATCTTTACACTAAAATATGCATATGAGTGAAATTTTAAGGTTTAAGATGTACAATTTTAATGCTTAGGCAAGACATGATCTCATTGTTTATAACGAAAGAGAGTGTATACAAAATGTGAACATTGCAAAGCTTAAGCAGGATTCCTTATTAAGCGAAATCTAAAAAAATGATTATGAGATTTTAAAAAACAACAGGTCACCAATTATTTAGCAAAGTAGAAAGCAAATCAAAAATTTTATCCAAACTCGCGTTGGGCGATTTTGGTCCTTATGTAAAAATGAATACACACACGTACATACATATGAGTATAGGCATTATATAAAGTTAAATATATAAGAATATACAGGATTATATAAATACATGAACCATATAACACATGAATTTTTAAAATGGATACTTTTTCTTACAATGGATACAGAGACTATATAAATGAATACAAGAATTACATGAAGGATAAGATAATATAGGAATATGGGAATTATTTATGGTTCATTTTTACAGGGCTCTTCCCTCTAGAATGATATTAATATAATAACGTAACATCCTAACTAATGCTAACTAGATGATAACTATTGGTTTTATAATACAGATTTATATATACAACATAAGTCGGGTGGTTAAGTCTAGTTCACGTGGTCTGGGTACGCACTCTTGGTCGTGCATAAATAGTTTCATGTTCCGTGTCACTTGGTTTTCTTTGTTCCCAGAATGATCTTTTCACCACAAATATACCGAGGATAATAGCACACACAATAATGATACTAACGGCAGATGTTGAGAAAATGGTTACCGGTTGTAGTATTTGTAAGAGGTTGTTTTGGTTATCATCCGAAATTTTAAACCGGCTCAATTGATCATTCCATTCAGGGGCATGTAGTTCGGGTAGGATGGTTACAGGTTTTATGGAGAGATTTAAGATCTCTATGACGGGTTTAAATTTAATTTGCGACGGGAATGGGTATGAGTTATTAAGGGTAACCTTATACGGGTTGTATATTTGGAGGGCTTTTGAACGCAAGGAGCAACCAATTGGTAGCCGAATAACCATAGGGATTGTGATGAGGGAATAATTCGATGGACACTCGAGAGTAGCGGCAGTCCTGTTCGCGAAGAAACCCAGATGTCTGGTCCAATTCGTAGTTGGATGGTTTTAGGGGAATAAATTTTTAAATGAACATACGGGGGCATGCCGGTCACGAATTAAATCGATAAAGCAAGACCTAGTAGTTGGAAGAATAACTGGTTTGAGTGGAGGGCAGACGAGTTGTTTATTTGGTTGCGGGAATCGGCAATGCCGGACGTCGCTATCTGACATCATAGAATAAGCTGATAGATCTTTGGTGAGGAAAAGGTAAGGTGGTACGGTGGGTAAATACAATCGATAGACATTAGAGTTATTTTGGTAGGGTGTTGGGAAAGGGTGAAATTTATATACGTCATAAGTGAGGACATCGAAAAATGGTATAATTATGAGGTATGTGTAGGGGCGTGGTCCATGTACAGTCCAGGTGTATTCTAGAAATTGAGGGTAATTAGTGTGGTTGAGTGGGAATATGGGTGATAATTTTAATTGTGACTGGGCGGTGTGAATCAAGGACTGAAGTATTTCCCATGGTATTAGGGTGGAAAGAGTGATTTTTCCATGGGCTAGCTGGGTTGCACGCAAAACCTTGGAATGAATCGTAGTTATTCGTTGTAAGTATTTATCGATTAGGGTTACTTGTTGTATGTTCATTATCTCTATTAATTCTAGATATCTTTTGTGTTCTTTGTATTGAGCTAACATGGATTCAAGGTATGTGAATCTGTCCGAAAGGGAGTGAAGGAAGCGATTGTTTTCGTGTAATGACCTAATAGTTTGTTCTAACATGTGTCCATTATATTGTCGATTTCGCGCGAAGAGATTCAATTTAAGTTCAATTCTTTTAATATCTTCTTCGGTCGCTAATCCGAATAAACCTTTGAACAGTTTCCCTCCTATATCTATCAGTCCCCTTTTACTTCTTTGGTTAAAGTTTTCTGAATTTTTAGTTTCAGTTTGTATCCATGGTAAGGCTATATTTCTGATAGGGCGCGTGCTGTAGTTTGAATATTTTCGAGGGTATTTTCTAACAGAACGCGACTAATCTGATCTTTTCCTTGGAAAGAATTTTGGACTTTACTTTAAACGTTTTTAATTGGGTTTGTATCTGAAGGAGATTGATTTTAATTCTAGCAGGGGGTTGCAAATTTATATAAAGGTCTGCGTGCCCTTTCAAAAATTTACCTTCTGCAAGTTTTTCTATAACAACTCCGGTAGAAATTCTAATGCTAGGTCTACAAGAGTAAATAATTTGGAAAATTATAAGGGGGACAATTTTATTCATTTCTACGCCTTAAGTTATACGGAGCTGGGGGTAGTTGTGTGGATACTTGTGTGGATACTTGTGTTTGTGGGCGAAGGGGTCGGCCTCGTTTTGGTGGCAATGGGGGTCGACCGTTGAGCTCGGATTCTGAGTGGGTTCGTTTCTTATGTGAAGGTTCTAGTTCACGTGGGTGATGCATTTGCGGGCGGTATGTAGGGTCCGTGCGTCGATCATCAATCGGCGAGGGTGGTGACAGAGGAGATGGTGGAGTTGGAGGAGATGGTGGAGTTCCACTGAGTGATCCTCTCGAAGGGGTTTCTCCAGGGTCTGGGTCCGATGGGACGCTTGGCTCTGGGGCCTCCTCTTGTTCAGAGATTGCCTCGAGTACTGGTGGTATTACGAGGTACCAATCTTCGTCATGGGTAGCGGTTCCCGCGGTGACCACTTCAGTTTTTTATCCCTGCCCGATTTGTTAATATCTTGACCTTTTGAAGGATAGGCGGCTCGAACGCCTGGCAGCTGTTTTTTGGGAAGGTGTTGTTCGGAAGCTATCTTCAAATTGTCAGCGTGAATGATCTTTAGTTTGGAATGATCCCGGAGGTCGAGGATTTCATAACGATTTTTTCCGAGGTTTTTCATAATCCTATATGGGCCATCCCACTTTGGGTATAATTTGCGATGAGCACCTGGCGGTTTCACGCTCTTCAGATAACATCGCATACCGACGATTATAGTCCGTTGACGGGGATGACGACTATGTTGCTCTTGCTCCATCTGTTGGTTTCGTTGGTCGAGGGCATAGCGGATTATGTCAAAAATCTTGAAAGATCGTTCAGCTAGTTGCTGATTTGCTTCTGCCATTTCGGAAGATGTTAGGACTGCCGGGTCGGTTTGGTCGGGCAAATCAAAAGGTAGACGCTTGTCGTAGTGATAGAGAACGAAATGAGGGGTGTCCCCGATGGACACATTATAGCCATTGTTGATGGCTGTTTGTACCATGGGAAGGGAATCATCCCATGTACGGGAGGATGCATCGACAACGTGGCGCAGGGCTTCCAAGATCTTTCGATTGTGCCTTTCCACTAAGCCGTTTGCCTGCGGATGGTATGCCACAATGTGTGTATTTTTAATTTTACACATGTTACAGAGTGACTCGAACAGTTTGGAAGTGAAACTAAGGGCGTTATCCGAGATTAGGATGGAAGGAGTGGTATGATTTTGGATGACGCGTTCCACTAGGGCTCTTGCCACAGTTTCCGAGGTCTGGTCTGGAATGGCGGCTACTTCGCTGTAACGCGAGAAGTGGTCCGTAAACACAATGATGTACTGATTTCCCTTTGATGTTTTGGGAAATGGTCCCAGTATATCCATTCCAGTTCTTTGCCAGGGCCTTTGGCATACTGGATATTTATGCATCGGAGCTGTGGATGGTACGTTGCCCTTATGCTTTAAACACGACGGACATTCGGCGATGTATTCTTGTACCTTTTGTTCATCTCGGGAAAGTGGTATCGCTCCAAAAGACTCTTGATGGTGCGATCCGGCCCCATGTGTCCATACAAAGGTGAGTCGTGACAAAGTCCAATGGCTATATCGACGAGATCCTTTGGTATCTCCACGAGGTCGTTTCCATCTTCGTTCCTGAAATGTACGAGCCCATCTTTGAGGTTGTACTGTTCTTTTACCTTCGATGGTTCCTTTTGTTCCAGGCGCGCCCGAAGGTTCTGGGTGTGTTGGTCCTGTTGTTGGGAGTATTGCAGACACTCGTAGTCGAACACAGGGAGAATTCCTATTTTATTCACTCGGGCGTCGGGCTTAAGTCTCGACAATCCGTCTGGAATAACTTGCAGTTTTCCCGGTTTGTATACGATTTTCGCTGCAAAATCCTGAATCAACAGAGCCCATCTACTCAATCGTCCTTCAAGTAGCTTGTCCTTGAAGAGGTACGTGAGTGGCTTATGATCAGTCTTGATGGTTACATCGTAGCCATAGACGATATTTCGGAATTTTTTCAAAGCCCAATATACCGCTAGGGCCTCTCGGTCCGTAGTGGAATAATTCCGTTGAGGTGCAGAGAGAAGTTGACTGGCATAAGCAATGGGTAATTCCACACCGTCTACGTCCTGTAACAGGACGGCTCCTAGTCCATAGGAGGAAGCATCTGTGGCTATGATGAAGGGTCTTGTGTAATCAGGATATTGTAAAATGGGATGACAGGTTAGTTTATTAATTAAAGTTTCAAAGGCATGTTGGTGATCGGATTCCCAGTTAAATTTCGAATTTTTCTGGAACAAATTAGTAATGGGTTTAGCAATATTCGAAAATTGGGGGATAAAGTTCCGATAGAATCCGACAAAACCAATAAATGCACGGGCGTCGTCGATGGTCTTGGGTACAGGGTACCTTTCCAGGGCTTCGAGTTTGGCTGGATCAGGTTTAATTCCTGTGGACGAGAGTAGGAATCCTAGGTATACCAGGGATTCTTGTAAAAAATTGCACTTTGCAAGCTTCAGTTTAAGGTGTGCTTTTCTCAAGTGTGATAGCACATTATGAAGGCGTTGAAAGTGTGTTTTTATGTCCGAACTATAGACGATAATATCGTCAAGATACACGAGAGCTTCGACACCTAATAGGTCGGAAAGGACTATATTCATCAACCTAGAGAAATTAGCAGGCCCATTTCGGACTCCGAAAGGTAAAACCTGGAATTCGTAATGGCCTCGGTTAGTGGAGAAAGCAGTCAATGCCCGAGATTCGGGACTGACCTCCATTTGCCAATAACCTGATGCTAAATCGAGGGATGAAAAAAAGTTCGCTTTCCCTACGTTCAGAATTGTTTCCTGCATGTTTGGAATCGGGAAACGGTCTGGGATGGTAATGTTATTCAGGCGTCTAAAATCTATACAAGGGCGAGATGTTCCGTCCTTTTTGGAGACGAGAATCATAGGAGCGGACCAGGGACTAGCTGAAGGCTGAATGACATCCTGCTCCAACATGTCCTTGATGTGTTCCTCAATAGTGACTAACTGAGAATGTGGAACCCGATAGGGAGGAATGAAAATGGGTTTGGAATTGGGTTCCAACTTGATTTCAAAAGGGACCAAATTAGTTCGGCCCAGAGGATCTCCGGTTAGGGCAATCACATCTTTATTTCTTATCAGGAAATCGAGAAGTGATTCCATTAGTTTGGGATCCTGTAAAGCTGGTGACTCCTGAAGGGAGTGCTTCAGACATTTCTTATATTCTTCTTTTAATATTGAAGGCTTTAATTCTAAGGAACTGGAAACACGATTTATCATACTGATGGGGAAATCTGAATCTACTTCTACTGTGGAAACAGTTCCTATTTTCTGATTTGAAGTTAATTCTATAGGACTTTCTCCTTTGTTTAAACAAACAACAGGGATAGCTGAATTCTGACTCTGACTAAGGACTTGGGCAATAAGAACATCTCTTTTGAAATTACTTTTCTCTGTAATCAGAGTACGCTCTGACTCTAATAATTTTCCTTGACTGTTAACTACTTTTGCTAGGAAACAAATCTTCTCATAAGGTGCTACTGTTATATGCTCGGTAGGGCATATGAAAAATTGTGAATCTGATTCTGGTTCGGCGACTAAAATTTGCCTTATTGGCTGAACTGAAGCTGGCTGACTGGAAACTGACTGACTGGAAACTGGCTGACTGGAAACTGGCTGACTGGAAACTGGCTGACTGGAAACTGGCTGACTGGAAACTGGCTGACTGGAAACTGGCTGACTGGAAACTGACTGACTGGAAACTGACTGACTGGAAACTGACTGTCTGGAAACTGACTGACTGGAAACTGCTGGGTTGATCCAACTGGATTCAACAACTGGAACTGATTACCCTGGGGTCTGATTTCTGGAGCGGTTGTCCCTCTGGATGCAACCGGCCGACTTGATCTGCTATCAAGTAGAGGGGGTTTCCTATTTCTTTCGGAAATCTGAACTGAGCTAAGTCTATTAGCATTAAGTTGTCTGTCATCTCGCGGAGATGGTGTGTCCTATTTCGACACTTTACTAACTTTCCGGCTGGGTAAATCTCCCATTGATTCCGGTTAAAAAAATCCATCCCTAGTAGGATGTCTGTCTGAAAGGTGGCGACTGTGTCCACTATACAACATTTCGCGGGGTATACCGCGTTTCCAATTTCTAAATATAACTCAATTTCTCCGTATGTGGGTATGGGTGTGCCCGTAACTCCTCTAAGTTGGCAGGATGGTGCCTTAAGTTCATATTTATAATTTGTACTCTCTAGTAATTCATCTACGCATTGTTTCTTAATTAACGTCGCGTGTGCTCCTGTATCTAGGAGAGCAGTTAAATCTTGGTTATCCGTACTACAATTTATTATTAAATCTAAGAGGTCCGCACCTATTATCCTGATGGGGAGTTTGTGTGCGTATCTGGGCTTACTACTGTAATTTAGGAGGGAGGAGGTTGAACTGCTGCCTCCAATGTAGGGTCTAAAAAAGGGCTCACATGGTCTTCTATGGGAGGACCTGGATCATATTCTACGGGATATCATACGCTGGAGGGTGTTCTTGAAAACTGTTCTCTGGGGAAAATGATTCCTCCCCGGGTACTTCTACGTACCGAACTAGTTGACCTTGCTGGTTGTATTGGGGTTTATACATGGGGTAAGAGTGTGGGTGACCCTGTGGTCGTGATCTATTGGGTTGGTAGTTCGACTGAGGCTGGGAATGGACTGGTTTCTGGGGATTGGTTGACTTTTGGGATACGTTTTGGGACGTGGTTGGTTTGGTTTCTGAAAGTGGGGTCTATACCCTGCAGGGGCTTTATCAGCACACTTTTGGCGATCGCCACGGCGATGACCATGTTCGTGACAGTGGGAGCAATACGAGGGGTAATTACATTGACTTATCATGCCCAAACTATCACAGTTAAAACACTGTGGAGGAGGGCGTGTATTCTGGGTTTGGGGGGCTTGTTTCTGGGGTGTTCCCTGTATTTGCATTGGTTTTATAGGTTGTTGTTTGTTGGTATTGTGTGCTGCTGCTGAATATAATGTACAGGGGTTTCTCTACCCTTTCGGTAGTTTGGTTTGCTAAATCGGGGTGATGTTCCCGTGTTTTGTTTATGGCTACACTGACAGGTTTGTCAACATTTAAAAACTCCTGAAACTTTTTTTTAGGTGCTCCGGGTAGGTTTTGGTAAATGGTTGTGGCTACTATTAGATTTCTTTGTTTCGAAGTAAAAGTTATGCCACATGCATTTTCTGCGGCCCGGAGGGCTTCTCCTACAAGTTTGTGTACGTGTAATAAAATTGTTTAAATCCTCGTGTTCCTCTTTCTTCCATTTAGCTTGGAAGACTGCTTCTAATGTGGCTAAGGGTTGTGCAAGGGTTATTTCTTTAAAAAATTCTAATAGTTTTGTTTAAAATCGTCCCATGTTATAGCTTCGCTAATTGATGGGACGTAAGTGACTGTGTCATGGGCATTTCCCTCTTTAGGGTCAATAAATCTTTTTGCTTCTCTGATTTTTATATCATCATCGGTAATATTCTCGCGTAAGAAATGTTGCTCTAAAGACTCAACCCAAGGTCTTACGCGCGGTTCAACAAAACGATTATCTATGGTCCCCTTAAAAATTAAAACAGTATGAGGAAGATTTACTAATCTGCCTAAGTTAATGTATGCTGGGGCGGGGGTTTGAGACTGAGACATATGACTTGTGTGTTTGGGAATATGTTTGAAGGGCGCGGGGTAGGTGGAAAAATGGGTGTAGGTAATTTTCGATGTCAGAAAGCGCACCGTCTGAATCGCTCATATGTGAAGGTACTTATTAATGTTCTAATTAGGTCTGCTTGACCGATCTTAATTCATGGAATGATCACTTAAGGGGTTTTCAAAATCGTTAATAACATCGATAACGTAAATTTTGACAAATTGTTCACTTTCGATAATAGTAATACTCGCAATAACGGATTCAAGTTGCGTGGCAGACGTTTCATTACTAATATCGCTAAAACTTCTTTACGTTTAAAGTAATTGATAAATGGAATAATCTTCCCGCGTCAGTCGTTCATTCTACCAGCGTTAATGTGTTTAAGAACCGTCTTGACAGACATTTTAAAAATATTAACGTTGTTTAAAATTAAAAAGAAAGTTAACAACAGGAGCTCTGGTGGTGGTGCTCGAGGATGAGTCTGTTGACGATGAATGCCAGCTTGTGACATGCCAGCGTGATGCCAGCAATAAAAAAAAAAAAAAAAAAAAAATTAGACTAACACGAATGTAGATGTAGCTCATAGCGTAAACTAACCCACTTTTTGTTTAACTTTACCTACTTTTTTTTTTTTTCTTATCCTCCTTACTTTGCATGTCTCTAACTCTTTTCTTGCATGTTTGTAGTTTGCATGGTATGACAGTGAGTTAAGACTGTGTTTGCATGGTTTGTAAGCGTTCTTATTTTACTTCTTTTCATCTTTCACCCCTCTCCTATATTCTCCGACTATTTTTCTGACTTGTCGGCAGTGGCCGGCGGATGATGATGGTGAGACTTTTTCCCTCTTTTTCTGAATGAATGTTAACCCACGAATGATAGGTGTTGCTCCTTACTTAACCCCTTATTCTCCTCTCTTCTCTTAACCCCCTACTCTCTCCTTTCTCTCGGGCTAGCCTTAGAGTGGATCTTAGGGTCTTTGTTAGCCTTAGCTTCTGTAGATCTGTAGATTGCCTAACTCGGGGAAAATTTGAAAAGATTGCAAACAAAATAATAATAAAAAAATGTAAACAAAATTTCACTCGAATGTACGTGAAGGTATGGTAATACTATGTTTGGTACATTAAATAAAATTATACTATACTAACTAGAATAGTAAAAATAACTGACAATAATTCTGTGACAATAATTCTGTGACAATACTGTTTTCAATAAAAAAAATGTATCACTGGTGTCTGAAGTGTTCACTGTGTTTTGTGTTAATTCTGGCTCAATACTAAATATTAATTGTTAATAATAATGACTTTTCAAATGTTTAGAAATTATTTAAAAAAAAGGTTTTGTACTTAACAAGATTCCTACGGCGAAATCCTTAGAGACGTGTCCTGAAGACGTGTCTTGCTGGCCACTTGTTCCTGGATGAAAACTAGGCGTGCAGAACTTGGAGTCGTGACGCACCGGTTCAAGGGTGGATGTGACGAACTAGAAGTCGTGACATGCCGGTCCAAGGGTGGATGTGACGAACTAGAAATCGTGACACGCCGGTCAACTGGGTGGATGTGACGAACTAGAAGTCGTGACACGCCGGTCAACTGGGTGTTGGTTCTGGTTCCAGGGTCTGGAAGACTGGAAGAATCCTGGAGTCGTGAAGATCCTGGTTAAAGGGTCGCCAGTTGTTAACCCCTCCGTCTATGGCCCGTGTTGGTTCGAATTCGACGGGGGTTCTAGTTAGGTGGCAGCAACGGATGTGTGACTTGAAGTAGTTTTCTTCTATATTACTCTCCGAGTTCTTCTATAGTGGCTCGGAGGACTCTGATAGACTTACTCAAAATGCTGAAGGTTCCGGATTCTTCTTATAGCGTATCCGGAAAGTTTTAACGACTAAGTTCTTCTGAAGAGAGCAAGGCTCGAAGGGGACAAAAAAAAGTTTCTCCAACTGTAACTTTACTGCTAAAATATACAGGTAGTGCTCAGCCTCTGAATTAGCTTCTGAATGACAATGGAATAATTTTAGTGGGTTTATATACCCAAAAACTGCTAACGTTATTATTATTAAATGCTAAAAAGGCTGTATTATTTTTGCACAATATTTGAAAATAAGTAAATTTTTTAGCTGTGGTAAGGCTGGAACGAGTAAACAAAATATTTGAAGACGAAACCATATTTTTATCTTAAACCGCGACTTTTCAAATCTGATGTTGTCATGATCTGCCAAGTTAACTAAAAGTGGAAATCGGACTATGCATCTTTACACTAAAATATGCATATGAGTGAAATTTTAAGGTTTAAGATGTACAATTTTAATGCTTAGGCAAGACATGATCTCATTGTTTATAACGAAAGAGAGTGTATACAAAATGTGAACATTGCAAGCTTAAGCAGGATTCCTTATTAAGCGAAATCTAAAAAAATGATTATGAGATTTTAAAAAACAACAGGTCATCAATTATTTAGCAATGTAGAAAGCAAATCAAAAATTTTATCCAAACTCGCGTTGGGCGATTTTGGTCCTTATGTAAAAATGAATACACACACGTACATACATATGAGTATAGGCATTATATAAAGTTAAATATATAAGATATACAGGATTATATAAATACATGAACCATATAACACATGAATTTTTAAAAATGGATACTTTTTCTTACAATGGATACAGAGACTATATAAATGAATACAAGAATTACATGAAGGATAAGATAATATAGGAATATGGGAATTATTTATGGTTCATTTTTACACATATACATATATATATACACATATATATACACATATATATACATATACATGTTATATACATGTATATATACATATATATATATATATATATACATATATATATATATATATACATATACATATATATATACATACACATATATAAAGGGTGGGGCACGGGAATCAAGTGTTTTTTGAATAGCTAGTAATCGGCCATTAGGAATGGGAGGGGCGTGCGGTAGGTAGCATTCCATTCCTGGGTTCATAGCATTTAACTTTAACTAACACTCACCTTTATCTTTCAGGTGCCATCATGGAGCAGTGGACGTTAGAACACCGCATGTTCGCGTATGATCATTTTGTTAGGAGTGGCGAGTCAGTGACAGCAGTTCAGCGTGCGTTTCGCCGCAGATTCAACATTCATCGAAATGACTCTGTTCCCGCTCGTGACACAATCTTACGTTGGGTTAACAATCTTCGAACAGGAGGCTCAATAATGAAAACAAAACCGAAGGGGCCGCAACGCACTGTGCGTACTCCAGAGAACGTTGAAAGGGTCAGACAAGCGATGTTGCAAAGCCCAGGCCGCTCTGCTCGAGACATTCAGCTGCACTCGGAATCAGCAATCGTACTGTTAGACGGATTTTGCATGAAGAATTACATTTTCACCCATACAAGTTAGCGATGGTGCAGGAATTGAATGTAAACGATTGCCCCCAACGACTGAATTTTGCACAGGAAATGCTTGCACTTTATGAGCAGAATGAAAACATGATGGTGGTAATAGTGATGAAGCCCATTTCCACCTTAATGGGGCCGTCAACAATCAAAACTGTCGGTATTGGGCTGCTGAAAATCCGCGACAACTCCATGAAAAACCGCTGCATAGCCCTAAGGTTACAGTTTGGTGCGCGGTGGGAAAGTTTGGCGTCATCGGTCCCTATTTCTTCGAACAAAATGGGGTTACCGTTACCATAACATCTGGGCGTTACATTGAGATGGTGAACACCTTTTTCATCCCTGAGTTACGAAGAAGGCGTATTGCTCGTCGACATTTGTGGTTTCAGCAAGATGGGGCCACGCCACACCCGCCAGAGCGTCAATGGCTGTTCTTCGCCCCTGTTTCCCAACCATCTCATTTCGAGATTTGGTGACATTGCATGGCCCCCTCGGTCCCCTGACTTGTCCACATGTGACTTCTTTCTATGGGGGTACCTCAAGTCACGTGTCTACGAGGACAAGCCCCGTACATTAGATGCATTGAAGGAAGCGATCCGTCAACAAATCATCCAAATCAACAGAGACCTGCTGGGAAGAGTGGAGGCCAATTTTCGTAAACGCCTTCAACAATGCGTCGACGGCCAAGGACATCATATGCCAGATATAATTTTCGGTACATGATTATTATGACATGAAATGCTATGTTCTTACGAATGTTGTTCTACCAATATATTTTCTTTACAAAAATAAATATCATTTTCCTGATTATTCCAAAAACACTTGGTTCCCGTGCCCCACCCTTTGATATATACACATATACATATATATATATATATACACATATATATACATACATATACATACATATATATATATTACATACATATATATATACATACATATATATACATTATTATATTACATACATATATACATACATACATATATGGTCATACATATACATATATATATATATATATATATATATATATATATATATATATATATATATGTTATGTGTGTATATTTGTGTGTGTGTATGTGTCTACATTATATATTGTTAACAGTATGTTGATGCTGATAACCTAAATAGAACCATAGGATATGAAATAGAAGCATAAAATAGCATAATGTTCATGAAATACATGATCACTATTTTCCCTTATGAGATTGAATTCATCACACTACCTCTCTAACCTGAGTAAAAAAATTTAATTATGGACAAAGGAGAAATAAAAAACAAAACGTACTGAAACACGTAAATAACAACAACAACAACTAGTTATCGTTACAGATAATTCAAACAATAAATTACACATAACAGAAACAGGTCTACGTTAAAAGAAGGAGATTACGATTGAGTTGTCAACTGCTTTTTATTGCGAAGGGAATTATAATAACAGTGTTTAAGAGAATATTTGGAAGTAGAAAACGGATTCGATATTTCAGTAGTTGCTTATGAATCTATCCGAATATGCATGACTAGACCAATTTTTGTTACTGCAAATGTATTGAACATTTTCATAGTTTTAAAGCCGCATTACACAAATGGTTTGGTTTAGTGGTAGCATTTCTTTAAATTTATCTTACAGATGTATAGCTTAGAACAACAGTTACAGTTTAACCGGCTAAACCCTATGACAACGAAAGAACGATATTTGAACTTATGAAATATAAATTACAAGTATTCAAATCTGCGTATACACATTGGTCTGTTTTAAAATGTCTGAAATATATACAGTGGTTGCTCAAATTACTTATACCACCTACATATTTGACGTGGAATGAGATTTAGGAAACGTTTTCAAAGGATTAAGATATGCCGTTTATGGGTATTTGTCTTTTTGCGATATGTCTAGACACACGTAGTCTCAGAGGAATGATTGTTATCAAGAAATGCTACCTTCTCTGGGATTTATCAAAAAAATAGAAAAATCTGGGGGTGGTCCAAGTAATAATTTAGAAGCCACTGTATGTATATGTATAGTTACGATGATGTTAATATTAGTTAATCATGATAATGACAATGTTACCTCATTACCATACGAATTTTACGTCTGTTGATTGAAATATATACGCTATCCATAGGTTAGGTAAATAAAATATAATTTAAATACAATTGGTTAATATTTTCCTTATCTATTTCTTAATACAAATCTTAGAACGAAAAAGATATTTAGGTTAACTGTATTTAATGTAATTTTGTTTTGTGTGGTATCGGCTTTAATTAACATATAAAAGCGAAACGATGAACCTACAATCAATTGGCAAAATTATTTTTAAGGCCTTCTGCGAAGATATTGGCTTGCCCAATAGGGCATATCATACTTTTCCGAGTCGATTTATTCACTCTGGCTAATATGTATTTTTATGTAAAATTTAATTCTAAGAGGGATTTTTTTCTGCAACTTTTCCCAAAAATCGCGTTATCATGTTCAAAATTGTGGTTTTCTGTTCTATGTTGAAATATCGAATATTCAGTTGAACACAACCTCATATTTTTAACCTTTGTCGTAATTTGTTGCCATTTAGACACATTAACTTTGCTTAACTCTTACACAGGTTTAATACATAGATACATAAGGAAAAAAAATCTACTCCATTTGAATGTTTGTAACCATTTGGACGCAGAAGGCGAAGTTCAACATTCTCTCAATAGGTGGCTCTGAGCAATTACGCCAGTTATAATTGTGAAGTAGAAGTGAGTGGACGCCATTTTTTTCGGCAAGTGTTTTTCGTAATTTTCCTAAGTTTAATTACCATTATAATATTTTTTTTTAGTATAATTTCATTCTAGAAGTATTAAGGAAGCTCCCTGTTTACTTTGTTCAAGTAATATTTTTAATAACTGTGAAGAAAAGACTTTATTCAAAGTTCGTTTCGAAATGGACACAAAGTTTTCATAGGGTAAATTTCTGTCTATGATAACGTGTGTCCAATTGGATACATGAAATGAATTTTTCATTACGATTGTTTTTATGTACTGTTTTATATAATATATATATTATATATATATATATATATATACAGGGTGGGCCGTAAGTTTCCATACATAGGAAAAATTAACGTTTGTTTTTATGTTTCAGATACCCTAAGAATATGCGTTTGACGTAAGATCTTGTTTACTGATGAAGCAAATTTTTACGTCAATGGAGAGGTTAATCGGCAAAACATACGTTATTGGAGTAATGCTAACCCTAACTGGCTGAGTCCGACGAAGATGCAAGGTGCCGGTAAAGTGATGGTGTGGGCCGGGATATGGGGTGACAGAATTATTGGACCAATTTTTGTCAGTGGAAATCTTAATGCCGAAAGGTATCTTAACATGTTGCAAGAAGAGATTTTCCCATCCCTGCTAAACGAGGAAGGTAACTTCCCAGTTTACTTCCAGCAAGATGGAGCTCCACCTCATTATGGTCTTCACGTGCGTCGGTATTTGGATCAGCAGTTTCCGGATGCTTGGATTGGTCGGCGTGGTCCTGTGGAGTGGCCTCCCAGATCCCCAGATCTCACCCCCCTTGATTTCTATCTTTGGGGGCACTTGAAGGCCATGGTGTATCAGGAAAAGATACGAGACATAAATCATCTAAAGGAACGTATCACCAACGCCATTACAAGCATAACGTCAACTGTGCTAATGCGTGTTCATCAACAGTGGGGAACACGTATTGAAATGTGTTTTCAAAACAATGGCAACCATGTAGAGCATATTATATAAATAAAAATGGTTGTCCATAACAAAATGTTTATTTTTCCTATGTATGGAAACTTACGGCCCACCCTGTATATATATATATATATATATAGAGAGAGAGAGAGAGAGAGAGAGAGAGGAGAGAGAGAGAGAGAGAGAGTACTAACTACCACCCACTAATTACCTTATTAGACCTTTGTTGATTAATGGACACATAAATTATTTCATTTAGAAATGTTCTTACAAACAAAACATTGCTAAAAATGCTTATATATACCTCCTATGCATATTTCAAGTAAAAAAATGAACCTACGCTAAAATTAAATGGTACTGAATGACAAAGGGTTAAGCTTATGTTACACCATTATTACGAATTTTAAATTAAATTTGCAATGACAAATTCAGTTTTCTATTACCAAAATAAATATTCATTACCAAATTTAGGTTAATTTGGTAATTAAAAATGCCGGTTAGCAACCCTGATTATAACCAAAAATTATATTCCTCGTCTATATTTATGGCGAAAGAACACTAAACATAATGATATGAATTTGTTACAGATTGGACAAGAGCGAGAATAAGCACCGACTAGATGTGATGGCCGAATCTGCCCCCAAAACCAGGAAAATGTCAGGTTCAAAGCTCTCGGATGTTGTGGGCCCGGGGAAGGAGTTCATTCCCTGCCAGGTGGTGACTTGGAGAGCCGTTCTTCAGAGAGGAATTCGTCTGCAGGAGGAAAAGTTCCTCATTCATGACATCCAAAGGTCTAAATACCCTATCCGAAAGATGACTGACGAGCTGGCTTCACTCTTGATGACTCAGTGGAGGAAGTCGAATGTAAAGTTCTCCCCACCTGTGACAATCACGGAAAAATCGCTCTCATATAAGATCTTGTTGAAATGGAGGAGATGACAGACGTTGTGAACGGGAGAGTTAAGTCTGCTACCCAGGAGAAGAGGCTGGCTGATCTGGATAAACTCTGTGAAGTCTGCGTTTGCAAGCATCAGATCTTCTTGTGCGGCTCAGAGGGGAGTGGATGCTCAGGATGCTCCCTCAAGGCCCATGTGAACTGTAACTGTCCTTTGGAGGTGAAGATTCCTAAACTGAACCTTCAGTGGCTGTACTACCAGAGAGTGAAGACTTCCTAAGCTTCAGGAATCCAGATGTCTTCTGTAGACTTCGAAGACAGCAGGAGACAGATCAAAGCAGCGAAGAGGAAGGAGGCTGAAGAAGCTTCTGCTGTGAAGAGGAAGAAGAAAGAGGAGGCTACTAATGAGGAGCTTCTCATGAAAGACTTTGAGGAGGACGAACAGCCAAACTTGGAAGAAGCTGCAAAAGAAGCCTCTGGCAATGCTGAGGTTACTGAAGCTCCTATGGACGTTCCCGCTGAAGTACCTGCGGAACTCCAACTTCTGCTACACGAAACTACATGAAGATCAAAGGGACAGCTTCAGTAGCTTTGAGGTACAGGGTGGCAAATGTTCCGGCAACTGCAGTTGCCACTGGCTTCTTGAACGACCTCATCAAGGCCTGTCATCTTTCCAAAGACAAGGCTTACTTGGCCATAGATGGCATGAAAGTCTGGAGGGCTAAGGAGGAAGTAATGGCCTTATCAGTTGAAGCTCTCACGCAGAGGTCAGAGGAGGAGAAGATCTCTGGGATATTCTTTGATGGCAAGCAGGACAGGAACACAAAGGTGTTGAAATATGACGAAGTGACAGGGAGATTTCATCCTGGCAAAGTGATCGAGGAGCATTACACTATCACGTGGGAGCCTCAAGGAAAGTACCTCTTGCATTTCACTCCCGAGGAAGGAGAAAAACCTGCTCATAAGATCGCTCATGGCCTGCATGAGTGGCTTCTGGATCACGGAGCTGACGAGAGCCTTGTAATGATTGGAGGAGACTCTACCAACACCAACACGGGGTGGTCTGGAGGCGCCACAGCCCTATTGGAGAAGATGCTGGGTCGCAAGTGCCACTGGATGATCTGTCAGCTTCATGAGGCACTTAATCATCAAGCTGGACGGCCCTGTAACTCCCCGGTCAGGCTTCAGTGGGCCTATTGGAAAACTTCTTGAGAAAGTGAATGAACTTGAGGTCAACTTCAACTTCAAACCAGTGGAAGGAAATGAAGATATCATAGAGCTGCCAGTAGAGAGAGTCAGATCTCTCTCCACAGACCAGCACAACTGCTATCTTCTGATCAAAGCGATCAAGTCTGGAAGTCTCAGTCCACAGTTGGCTGGTCTCAAGTGCAGACCTCTGAACCAATCCAGGTGGCTCACTACTGCAAAGGCCATCTTGCTGTTGTGGATGAGGGAGCACGGACTGAAGGGGGAGGTGTTGAGGAAGCTCGAGGTCCTCGTGAAGTTCTGCCTTAACTTCTACTTCAAAATGTACTACATCAAAGTGAAGCACCACTTCAAATTTGGTCCTGCACACGTTTTTTCAAGCCCGAGGCTGCTGAGGAACCAGACTACCGAGGTCAGGAACATCAACTCTGCTGCAGTGATAAGAGGAGCTTACCATGCACATCCTGAGAATCCTGGCTTCATTCCTGTGCAGTGAGGATGAGCATCAGAGAGCTTTTGCTGTGAGCCAGATAGAGAAGATCAGAGAAGGAAGAGACTTTGGTGATACGACAGTGAGGCCCCATAAAAATCCCAAAGTCAATCTGCAAGCCACTTCACCTGAGGATTTCATCAACTGGGAATCAGAGAATATTTACGAGCCTATTTTCACCTGCAAGATGACCTTGACTGAGCTCGAGGATCTCAGGAACTCCACTCAAAGTGGACGCTTTCTCTGTTCATACTCAGTCCTGCGAGAGAGCTGTACAGGAAGTCTCAACTGCTTCCCAAGTTGTGTACGGTCACGATAGGAGAGATGGGTTGGTGAGAGCTAGGATAGACAATCGAGAAATGCTCCCAGTGTTCAGATCGAAGCAGGACATACTTAAGAGCTTTTCAGGTTCGAGTGGCTGATGAAGAGGCTGAAACCATCGTTAATGCTCATAAGAGCTGAAAGTCCTCATAAGATCACAATATAAGATCTTATGAGGCCACGCTTTTCAGGGATCCAGGAAGAACAGGCGTGTAAAACCTACACGTGGAGGTGGCAAGTCTCCCGCTACTCGATCAGAGTAGAGCTGGTGAGCCGCGCCTATTCTTTGAAGAAAAACTTAAAGTTCTTAAGTTTTACGTGAAATCTAAACATTTTTTCAGCACCCAGAGGTGTTGAAACACGCAAGAAAGCAAGGATGAGGTCAGAAAAGCAGCTTTTAGACTAAATCATATGCAGAACTGCTGCGCGCTTTGGTTTGGGTGCCCTGAGGCTGCGTTAGGCAGCCTTCAAATCAGAAAATCACGATTTTGACCATGAAAATGAGATTTTTCGGAAAAGTTGCAAATAATAAACCCATCTTAGAATTAATTTGTACATAGGAATACATATTAGCCACTTTGTTTTTCCAAAATTTCAACCCTGAACCCAGAGTATGATATGCCGTATTGCCCAATGTTCCCTGTATTTTTTGAGGCCTTACACCTCTTCGTATAGGTGGTCTTTTTGGCTATTTTGTAACTATTAACCCTTTCATGTCTGAATTATGGCATTTTATTTTAAGATTTTTTGCTTTTTAAATCAAAATAACCTCTAATATTCAGATTCCAATGTTAAAATTCGTTTGTGAAGCTCATACTGCCATACGGCCACGGTCGGGCGTTAAAGGGTTAAAGAAAGCTTAAATCTTTGATATTTTTCAGACACTATATTTACACTACCTGCTTTATACTCCCTTTCAGTTCTTCTTATATACATATTAGTACAAACCTGATGCGTGAGAGACCCACCCCCCACCCTTATGCACGCATAAATTCCTTGAACGCGACCAGAAGTGATGTGTTTTAAGAGAAAACTAACGGGGACCGCAAAACTGGACACGCCGGGTTCCTGAACGCTGTGTAAAAAGAGCCATGAATTTTTTTCTTTTTACTCAACTCAACTTACCCTCATGTTAGGTTGACCTATCCCTGGTCTTAAATACAAGGAACGTGTGTTTGTTCGTTTGTTTGTTCTTTTTTCTTGTTCTTCCTTTCTTTTTTGGTTTTGTTGTTTGTTTTTCTGTTCTTTTTTGTTTTTGTTTCTTTTGTTTTTGTTTTTCCTTCCTTTTGGTTTTTATTTTCTGTTTTTCTTTTTGTTTTAAACCTATAACTATCTCTCATGAAAGACCATGAAGCCTCATAAAGGAAAGTGAGGAACTCAATGGGGACCCTTCAAGGGACCCCTCATGAAAGACGGTGAGGTACCCAAGGAGAGATTCTCAAATTGATCCAATTTTGCTTGTTTTTCTTGTTTGTTTATTTTTATTTTGTTTTTGTTTTTGTCTTTTTCCTTTTTTTTAAACCTACAAATATCTCTCATAAGAGACCATAAAAACTCATAAAGGAAGGTGAGGAACCCAAGTAGGAGGGGGACCCTCATGAAAGACAGTGAGGAACCTGAGGAGGAAATTTTGAAATTGATCCACTCTGTTGGACTAAATGCCATCATACTACTAGACCTTGCAGAGGGAAACAAACAACATATACAAGTGGTCAGAAGACAACAATATGACATTTACCAACGAGATATTTCAGCTCTTGACATATGGTAGAAATGAGGAACTTAGACTGCATATTATGCTCCAGAGAGACAAGAAATTCAGAGAAGCACGAAAGGGGTCGACTTGGTGATAATAATGGCCGATGATGCCAAATTCGAGAAACAAAATCAGATAGTGATAAACAAAGCAAAAAGAGTCGCGGGACAGGTACTAAGAACGTTCAAAAGGAGGAACAAGACAGTAATGATTCTCCTGCTGAGAACACTAATTATACCAAAACTTGAATACTGCTCAGTTTTGACGTCCCCATATAAAAACGAAGAAATTAATAAACTAGAAGAAGCGCAGACACATTTCACAACCAAGATTGATGGCTGCAAAGAACTCAACTACCGGGAAAGACTACGTAAACTCAATCTGTACGTCCTGGAAAGAAGAAAAGAGAGGTACACCATAATCTACATATGGAAAATGATCGAAAAACTGGTACCAAACCTCAAACTAAATCCAGTTACCATTCAAACAACGCTGGAAAATAGGAAAGGAAGAATGTGTAGTGTTCCCAAATTAAAAGCCAGACAAAGGGGCTCCTCAACACTGAAGGAAAATAGCTTCGTTGGCAGGGGGCCAAGACTTTTTAAACCAGCTTCCAAACGACCTCGGAAACTTTACAGGGGTCAAAGTTGAAGTTTTGAAAGAAGACTAGATGCCTGGCTCAGGATGGTACCAGATGAGCCGGGTGTACCTGGCTATGTGCGGTGGAGAGGGCAAGAGAGCAACTCGCTCCTCCACCAAGCCAGACCTAGCGTGGGGGCCACCAACTTCACCTTCGTGTGAAGAAAGACAAACACACGGAACTTAAACGAGGTTAACGAGGTGTGTGTGTGTGTATATATATAAAAAAGGGAATAACGGGCAAACTGGGAAAATAGATCCGCAACTTCCTCACTTCCTCATAGAATGTCAGTAAGTAGTAAAATTTAAGATATATACAGTGTATCATCAGAATCGGAAGTACGCAGCTCATTACCACGTCTTCATATTATAACTTAATTTTACTACTTTTAGTTTTTAATTTTGATTTTAATTTGGATTTCAGTCCACGTATTCCTCAGGTGATCATTATCTATTGATGCTGGGACTTGATCCTGAAACGTTTGTAAATGTAATAAAGTACAGTACATGATTCACTTTACTTCTGTTTTGGTATTCATGTTCTTATTGAGTGAACTTCTCAGCCATCCATTCAGTTGTTATATATATATATATATATATATATATATATATATATATATATATATATATATATATATATAGAGAGAGAGAGAGTTACAAGGAGTTACAAGGAAAAGAACTACCTCAAAAGGCCTTGCGGCCCATACCGAGGAGGTACCAATGAAAACAAGGGGGAAATTTTCTGCACACTTAAATAGTGTGCAGGATTTGGTCTAACCTTTTCTTGAAATGATCCACAGAGGAACTTCACAACTTCTGAAGGTAACCTGTTCCACGTGTCACAGATCTTATAGGTAAAGTAATTCCAACACACACTAGTCCTAAACCGTTTCAAATCCAACTTCCAACCATTGTTACGAGTTGGGATATCATTTAAACTAAACATGCTTCGCTTCTAAAATCGACATCTTTGAACCCGCGTCACGTAAGTGTCGATTGTAGCCCATATGCCTAACGGAAGGGATTAACTTTGTGGCATTCTTCAGCCGGTTTTCAATCAACCTACCTACTTCCCCACCAATACCCAGCGCGCGCACTTTGGCCATTAGTCGGCGGTGAGGTACCTTATCAAAGGCTTTTTCATCAATTGCCCTACTCTTATCATACTCACTCAACATGACGTGGAAAAACTCGAGCAAGTTAGTGAGACATGACCTATGCCGTCTAAACCCATGTTGGAGTCCCCAAGTAGCTTGTAGGAATCCAAATGGTCAACAATCCTACCCGCTATTATCCCCTCTAATTATTTACCTACAACAGAAGTGAAATGGTGTTGTTTATAGAGGTTCCAAAGCCTCTCTTCCCAAACATGAGGTAGCAGTAGGGTCCTAATAGTAAGAGTAGGGAAAAAAAAAAAAAATTAGTATTTAGTCAGAGGAGAGCATCCTTAACCTAAGCTAAAAGGACAGAGTAGGGATGGGAAGGGGTCCTAGTAACCCACGGGACAGGTTTGTACAACAGACTTCACCCGCCCTCCCGAAAGAGAGAACCTAAAGGAATTGGCAGCTAATTTCTCTAGAATCCCACGACTCGGGACCGGAGGGCTGTCACACCCCAAGTATAAAGTTTACAACACCCAGAAAGAACGTGCATAACCTTTATACCCCCTGCGGAGCATAACCTTTATACCTCCTGCGGAGAGAGAGAGAGAGAGAGAGAGAGAGAGAGAGAGAGAGAGAGATGTGTATCTCATATATGCATGAAATTAAATTAAATTGTTCGTTCTTCTTAAAAATCTGATCTGCCAATAAAGAAATGGTTGCAAGTGGCATTCCTTTTCGTTTAATTTCAGAATCTCTTTTGACGATTTTTTTCCTTTTTATTAAGTGAATTAGATGTAGTTTATGGAAAGAGTTTCCAACGTACATTTATTCGAGTGTGCGTATATTGATATTTAAATACAGTTTCTGAGCTTTCTACGAAAGGTTACCAATAATTAATTTTTCATTTATAAATTATAAATTGTATATAAAAACTGAAAATCGCGACTCAGAAAGGTAAATATTTAGAAAACTGATATATATTTCGTTACTCTCTGTATTATGTGTAGTGTGTGTGTGTGTGTGTATATATATATATATTATATATATATATATATATATGTTAAACACAGACCGTGCATGGAACAAGTAACTCTTCTGGGAAAATTAAATCCACTATAGTCCGAATAAGTAATGGTAAATGACAAATACCATAGTTTTTCTTTTTCATGATGCTAGCCCGACGTGGGCAACGGGTCTCTCGCAAAGAGGTCCGATAAATATAGCTTCCCTCACCAGCTATCACCTGCTGGTGAGGGAAGCTATATTTATGGGACCTCTTTGCGAGAGACCCGTTGCTCACGTCGGGCTAGCATCATGAAAAAGAAAAACTATGGTATTTGTCATTTACCATTACTTATTCGGACTATAGTGGATTTAATTTTCCCAGAAGAGTTCCTTGTTCCATGCACGGTGTGTTTAACATATAAGTTTCTCAGGGGACCATTCTGAGTTTGTGTGATATATATATATATATATATATATATATATATATATACAGGGTGGGCCGAAAGTCTGGATCCATAGGAAAATATTTATTTTAATACATAAATTACAACAAATGGTAAATACTTAAAATGAATATCAACTTTAACTCGTAAATGCGTATCCGTGATACTGTACAGTAGTTCGTACTCCAGTATAAATACTCAAATACTTTTTTTATTTCAGCCCAGAAATGGCTTCGAATCTAACAACAGAAGACCGGGTAGAACTTGTGCTCATGTACGCAAGACAGGGCGCTACACACAGAGAAGTTGCTACCGAATTCAATAGAAATCATCCTGATAAGCATCCAGTAACACATGCGACTGTTGGCAAGTTGTTTAAACGTTTCAAAGAAACAGGAAGTGTACATGATCGACGGCGTTCTGATCGTCCAAAAACTGCAACTAATGAAAATACCTCTGCAATGGTATGTGAAACTTTAACGAATAGTCCAGTAAAGTCAAGAAGAAGATTATCAAATGAAACACGCATCTCGAGAACGTCAATTCGAAGAATTATTAAAAATCATAAATTCCATCCCTAAGTGTCTCGATGTCAGAGGCCGCCAATTTGAGCATTTGTTATAATTTGTTGTTTATACTGGAGTACGAACCACTGTACAGTATCACGGATACGCATTTACGAGTTAAAGTTGATATTCATTTAAGTATTTACCATTTGTTGTAATTTATGTATTAAAATAAATATTTTCCTATGGATCCAGACTTTCGGCCCACCCTGTATATATATATATATATATATATATATATATATATAATTATGCGGGTTGCTTCTACAGAGCTTCAATTTAATATTTAGTAGAAATCCAATGACAAGGAGAAATGTAAATGCCATGAAAAGTCTTCTTTATTGCGCAACGTTTCGAGCAATACGCTCATCTTCAGGCTGTTTAATAACAATGTGAAATTAAAATCAATATTGAATGAAAAACAAAACAGAAAATTTCTATAACCTATTCGTAAAGACAAATTTTAAAAGACTGAGAAAAGAGGGTTAAATTCTAAGTTTTACAGATTTACATATAAAAATTAAGAAGTTATTTTAAATACATGTAGTAAATGTGAAATTAATACACTGGAAAAATTACCAATAGTACACTGGAACAATGGAGCTATCTACCTTACACAGCAGTATCCGAGGCCGACTAATTTGAGCAGAGGCAGAGGCAGAGGCAAAGAACGGGAAACACGAAGGGTGGCGAGGGAGATAGGGGAAGGAGGGATTATAAGGAATTGGGGAAGGAGGAGGGATCATAGCAAATTGAGAGGGACGGACGATGAGTCAACATTCAGACTAGGGGACAATGCTTTAATGAAAAGGATTCTAAAATTCTTAGTGAGTTGGGACAAGTATTACAACCAAGAATTTTAAAATTGTCTAAAGTGACATCAATTTTGCATTTAATGCTATGTTCACGAATACTGGAGGCTTCCTTAGTTTTTAAAATTTTACCTGTTCGGCCACTTATTCCCATATGCGAATAAAATCTAGCCCTGAGAGAGCGAACAGTGCTGCCGATGTAATTCCCAAGGAGACACCTGGGGCAGGTAAATAAATATACAACACCGCTACGCAACGAGTCAGGGGTTCGATCCTTCGCTGAGAAAAAGCTACCTAAAGACGTTTTATTAATAAATATGATGCGGAAATCAGTATGATAAAAAAATTTCCTTAACAATTTTGTAAATTTAAGCTTAAATTCCTTATTCAAGGGACCCATTTCAGGTACCAAGAAATATTTTATATCCTTCCTTCCAGTGTATTAATTTCACATTTACTACATGTATTTAAAAATAACTTCTTAATTTTTATATGTAAATCTGTAAAACTTAGAATTTAACCCTCTTTTCTCAGTCTTTTAAAATTTGTCTTTACGAATAGGTTATAGAAATTTTCTGTTTTGTTTTTCATTCAATATTGATTTTAATTTCACATTGTTATTAAACAGCCTGAAGATGAGCGTATTGCTCGAAACGTTGCGCAATAAAGAAGACTTTTCATGGCATTTACATTTCTCCTTGTCATTGGATTTCTACTAAATATATATATATATATATATATATATACAGAGAGAGAGAGAGAGAGAGAGAGAGAGAGAGAGAGAGAGAGAGAGAGAGAGAGAGCTTCAAATGTTAAGTTTTCTTAGCTGGAGTATCAAATTGTTTTAGGAGGAATATACACAGGACGGTACGGAAAAATAATGCCTCTTATTATATTTCTGAGTAAATATAATTCCAATTACAATGAAAATTGCAGGGAATATCTATACATGCGTGGCAAATATACAGTTATCTTTCCACATAGGCTCCATCAACTGCAATGCCCTTTTACCAACGCTGAACCAGCCGCTGTATAAGGGCTTTGTAAAACGCCTTGTCACAACATCGGAACCAGTCACGAATCTTCTTCATCACGTCACTGTCATCCTCAAAGTGTTGCCCACGTAATCCATCCTTTAGTGGGGCAAAGATCCGGACTATAAGCAGGATGTGGGAGGACGGTCCGTCCCAAGGCCGCGATCGCCTGCCGTGTGTGCATGCAGGTGTGAGGCATGGCGTTGTCATGACGTTATAGTCTCGGCTCGGACGAGCTCTTTGTATGCCGGCCATTATCCCGGGATCCCAGGACTTCCCGGTTTATTGTAAATACATATATTATCAAGAACAATACATGCCAAATATCGCTCGATCTTTAATTATCAAAAAATAATGATAATAAAGTCTAAAAATGTTTAAGCATTAGATAAATCTAGATTAGTAGTTAATATTAAATACAAATACGGGTCCGCAAAAAAAAAAGGAGCATGACGAAAATGTTTACTGTACATTTATTTTTACACATAATGACAAATAACTTATTTTTGGCAAATAAGCAACAAATAAACTAAGTTAGTACCAAATTTCATGTCAATACGTCAAAAATTAAAGAAAATATAAAAGTTTTACTACAACATGTCATATAATTTTACAATTTCCAAGAAAACGAAATTATAAGACTAAAAAATTGTTCGATATGTTGCCACAAACCTCTACAACCCTTCGTAATCGGGGCCTAAATTGATCTATAGCTTTATCTACTTGATCTTGGGTAATTTTTCCCATTTTTGTACGATAACTTCTTTCAAATGTCGACATTTCGGATCTTATGCTTGTACACTTTCTCAGCCAACATTTCCCATATTCCGTAGTCTACGGGATTCAAATCTGGACTATTAGGGGGCCAATCGTTTGGGTAAAGCAATTCAGGAACATTATTTTCTAAAAATTCAATAGTTGACTTAGCGGTATGCGCCCGAGCGCCATCCTGTTGGAATAAGAAGTAACCATTATTCGCCAATCGTCTCATTTCGGGCAGCATTTGTTCCAACAAAGTTTCAGTGTAATAGCGGGCGTCTACTTTGATGTTTGGCTCTACGAAAAAACAGATGTCTTGCCTAGTTTAGACACACCGACCCATACCATTACGCTGGCAGAAAAATGATTACGGGTAGCATAAAGTCTATCATCTGGTATTTCATTTTTACGATTAACTCTTGAATACACTCTGTCATTTTGGGAATTTCGCGGTGGTTCTACCGTAAACTTCTTTTCGTCAGTAAAAAAGCCGAGGTCTACTTTTTCGGGAGTGATATTTCTTAACATGCGTTCAGAACAAACAACTCTTTTCTGTTCGTTAATTTCAGTTAATTTCTGCCCGTGTATCCGTTTATAAGGTTTTAGTTCAAGGTCGTTTTAAATAATGTTTCTGACGCTACTTTCGGATATGCTCAACTCATTAGCAATTCTGGACGGTGTCACGTGAGTCCCTGGTCTGCCTTCTTGACTACAAATTCTTAGTTCCACATCTCTGATGTTTTCTTCGGTTCGAACTGATCTTGGCCTCCCGCTTCCTTGTTTCCTTTCAGTACTTTCAGTTTCGTCGATTTTTCTTAACAGCTTGTCCAAACCTCCTTTCGACCATGGTTTATTCGGAAACTCTTGTAATAATTTTATTGCGCCATAATTTTTATCAAGTCTATAATGTTTTATTAATATTTTATCTTCTTTAGAAAAGGGCATATTATCATTTTTATTGATTAAAATTATTTAGGCATCTGAAAAAAATAATTAAAATGAGAAAAACTAAATTTTTACGCGGAAATTCACTTTTTTTAGTCATTGCACGTTTGTGGCCATAAAATCTTTATTTCATGACCGATTTTGATGAAATTTGTTTTATACAACTCTGGGCTCTTTTATCTTTAGCTAGATATATAACATTTAAGGGTCTGGCAAAAAATGCGGGCGTGAGAGCAATTTTCGTCATGCTCCTTTTTTTTTGCGGACCCTGTATATAAATATTTTAACACAATAATAAAAATAATAAAGGATTGAGCCTAGGCCGAGTTTCAAACACTGCAGAAATATTAATACAGTATAGAGTCTAGGCGAATATGCCTACAGTGCTAATTTGCAGCTTTGCGCTTCAACAAAAATCAATTATATTATAGTGCAATTTATACGAACACACTTTTTGAATTGAATTGAACTGAATAACTTTTATTAATAATAAAATAAATACATTAATAAATACGCTAATTTACTACTGTATCTAGAAAATTCAAACATAAAGACTATTATAACAAATTTATGATAGCACGAATCACGTTACTTTGTACAACTCGAATAGTGCCTATAATATGCCCTGTATGATGTTATGAATGTGTAATATGACTGGTATTTTTGATGATTAACTGTGACTGAAAGCCATCATTTGATTTCCCTGAATCGAACATTTTGTGTTTCAGTGAATTTTAGTTTAGGTTATTATTTTCAATTAAGTACTTTAACTATTAATAATACTTATTTATTTATTTATCATTAATTAATAATAACTAGCTGTTTATTTTCAATAAGATCCCAGTAAAGCCTAAAGCTTAAGAGCCAAAAAATAAAATAAATAGTCGTTTCACAATTATTTATCATTGTAAATTGTGAAAGTAATGTATTTATTTTATTATTAATAAAAGTTATTCAGTTCAATTCAATTCAAAAAGTGTGTTCGTATAAATTGCACTATAATATAGGTAATTGATTTTTGTTGAAGTGCAAAGCTGCAAATTAGCACTGTAGGCATAGCCGCCGAGTCGATATATTGTATTTATGTTTCTGCAGTTTTTGAAACTCAGCCAAGGCTCTATCCTTTATCATTTTTATCATTATTGTGTTAAAATATTTATATATTTATATGTAATATTAACTAACTAATCTACATTTATCTAATGCTTAAACATTTTAAGACTTTATTTTAATAATTAAAGATCGAGCGCTATCTGAATATCTGACGATAGCGGCATTGGGATAGACCGTCCTCCCACATCCTGCTTATAGTCCAGATCTTGCACCTTCAGATTACCATCTCTTTGGACCACTAAAGGATGGATTACGTGGGCAACACTTTGAGGATGACATTGATGTGATGAAGAAGGTTCATGACTGGTTCCGATGTTGTGACAAGACGTTTCACAAAGCCGGTATACAGCGGCTGGTTCAGCGTGGGTGAAAGTGCACTGCAGTTGATGGAGACTATGTGGAAAGATAACTGTATATTTGCCACGCATGTATGGATATTCCCTGCAATTTTCATTGTACAGTAATTGGAATTATATTTACTCAGAAATAAAACAAGAGGCATTATTTTTCCTTACCTTACCGTGCTGTGTATATTCCTCCTAAAACAATTTGATACTCCAGCTAAGAAAACTTAATATTTGAAGCTTTGCCAAGTACCATAATGACCTCAAAGACAGCTTAACTTTAAATAAAAAAATGTTTACCTAAATATAATTGTAGAAGCCTTCATACAAGATTCGGACAAGCCACTTGGCAGATCAGATTTTTAAGAAGAACGAACAATTTAATTTAATTTCATGCATATATGATACAAATCTATCTCTCTCTCTCTCTCTCTCTCTCTCTCTCTCTCTCATATACATATATATGTATATAACAACTGAATGGATGGCTGAGAAGTTCTTCAATAAGAACATGAATACAAAAACAGAAGTAAAGTGAATCATGTACTGTACTTTATTACATTTACAAACGTTTCAGGATCAAGTCCCAGCATCACTGTATAATGATCACCTGAGGAATACGTGGATTAAAATCCAAATTAAAATCAAAATTAAAAAATAAATTAGTAAAATTAATTTATAATATGAAGAGGTGGTAATGAGCTGCGTACTTCCGATTCTGATGATATACTGTATATATCTTAAATTTTATTACTTGCTGACATTCTATGAGGAAGTTGTGGATCCATTTTCCCAGTTTGCCTGTTATTTCCTTATATATACAGTATATATATATGTGTGTGTGTATATATATATATATATATATATTAGTGATGTAGGTCACATCCGCATCCGCGGAACATCCGCACATTTTCTCGCATCCGCATCCGCGTCCGCATCCGCACTTTGGACTGCGGATGTCGTGCGGATGTGGACCGTTGAGATAAAACGTCATTAATAAGCGGAAATTATCAAATTCTACTATATTAATAGAACTAGTTCATTGTGCGCAAAAGTGATGCAAGCGACAAGACGAGAGGCTGTTCTTGTATGAAGTTACTCTCTTGCAACCTACTTAGATCCACGTTACAAAGCTAAGTTATTTTTACCTAGTACATTAGAACGAGTTAAATCATCACGTGGCAAAGCAGTTGAAGAGCTTCAATCTCTTGAATCTGTCGCTTCGCCACCCACCAAAAGAATAAAAGTTTCAGTGACAGAACCAACACCTTCAACAAGCAAATCTATCACAGAATCTCTCTCAGTTTCTTGAGTCAAGCAGCAATGACGAGACCTACGCGATGTCAAAAGATGTAGTAAAAATGATCGAGAGCTATCACCAAGAAAAACGCCTGGCTGCATGTGACAATCCTATTAGTTGGTGGAAAAATACACAGAATATCTATCCATACTTGAGTAAACTTGCAAGGAAACATTTAGCCTGTCCTCCAACAAACGTACCAAGCGAGAGATTATTTAGCAGTGCTGGATTAATATATGATGAAAAGAGAAACAGACTGGCAGCAGAAAAGGCAGAAAAATTAATGTTCCTTAAGCATAACCTTCCTATAATTAAGTTTGAACATTAAACGATGAACATCTTAGTTTACTTTATTTTAATTACTCATTTATAAATATGCCTAATAAAACTTTAAACTTAATATAAATAGTTATCAAGCTAATTAAAGATCTCTTCTATAAGGGTGGAGGTTGGGGAAAGAGGTCGGTGGGTGGGGTGCATTTGAGTTGGGTTCACGTCCCGCATCCTGGTAACACAATTATGGTTTCTAATTGTGGCTGAAACTCAACAAAATATAACGAATTTATTGCAGACGAATTCACTGATTGAGCAATTATTGTACAATTAATCAATTATACTACATTATAGCTACAGCTCTCTCTATATAAAACTTATTATATACGTTAAACACAACAAATCTCGAATATATCCTAAAAAATAACGAAAATGTAGACATCCGCATCCGCATCCGCGGATGTTTGAAATCAAACATCCTCATCCGCATCCGCGGATGTGAAAAAAATGACATCCGCTACATCACTAATATATATATATAATATATATATATATATACCTCGTTAACCTCGTTTAAGTTCCGTGTGTTTGTCTTTCTTCACACGAAGGTGAAGTTGGTTGCCCCGACGATAGGCCTGGCTTGGTGGAGGAGCGAGTTGCTCTCTTGCCTCTCCACCGCACATAGCCAGGTACACCCGGCTCATCTGGTACCGTCCTGAGCCAGGCATCTAGGCTTCGCTTCAAAACTTCAACTTTGACCCCTGTAACGTTTCTGAGGTCATTTGGAAGGTGTTTTAAAAAGTCTTGGCACACTGACAACGAAACTATTTTTCTTCAGTGTTGAGGACCTCCCTTGTCACGCCTTTAATTTGGTAACACTACACATTCTGCCTTTCCTATTTTCCAGCGTTGTTTGGATAGTAATTGTATTAGTTTGAGGTTTGGTACCAGTTTTTCGATCAATTTCCATCTATAGATAATGGTGTACTTCTCTTCTTCTATCCAGGATGTACAGATTAGTTTACGTAGTCTTTCCCAGTAGTTGAGTTCTTTGCAGCCATCAATCTTGCTGTGAAAAATGCAAAAAACTTCACTTTTTTACGTGAAGGTCAAAATATGAGAATAAAAACCCACTCTAATAGACAGAGTTTATTTCCACGACAGTTTCGACGCCCACTGGCATCCTCCTCGGGTGGATACAGAAACACAAAAAGCGGTTTTTGTGTTTCTGTATCCACCCGAGGAGGATGCCAGTGGCGTCGAAACTGTCGTGGAAATAAACTCTGTCTATTAGAGTGGGTTTTATTCTCATATTTTGCTGTGAAATGTCTATGCGTTTCTTCAAGTTTATTAATTTCTTCGTTTTTATATGGGGACGTCAAAACTGAGCAGTATTCAAGTTTTGGTATGATCAGTGTTCTCAGCAGGAGAATGATTACTGTCTTGTCCCTTCTTTTGAACGTTCAACCGCTTTCGTGCTTCTCTGAATTTCTTGTCTCTCTGGAGCATAATATGCAGTCTAAGTTCCTCATTTCTACCATATTGTTGTCTTCTGACCATTTGGATATTTTGTTCGTGTTCCTCTGCAAGGCCTAGTAGTATGATGGCATTTGGTCCGACAGAGTGGATCAAATTAAAAATTTCCTCCTCAAGTTCCTCATTGTCTTTCATGAGGGTCCCCTCCTACTTGGGTTCCTCACCTTCCTTTATGAGGTTTTATGGTCTCTCATGAGAGATATTTGTAGGCTTAAAAAAAAGGAAAAAGACAAAAAAACCTTAACAAGACAAAAAAAAAAGGAAAAAAAGCAGATTTCATAAATTTGAGAATCGCCCCTTGGGTACCTCATCGTCTTTTATGAGGGGTCCCTTGAGGGGTCCCCATTGGGTTCCTCATCTTCTATTATGAGGCTTCACAGTCTTTTATGAGAGATATTTATCAGTTTAAAACAAAAAGAAAACAAGAAAAAACACAAAAGAAAAACAAAAACAAAAAGAACAGAAAACCAAAAACCAAATAAAGAAAAGAAGAACAAGAAAAAAGAACAAACAAACGAACAAACCCACATTCCCTGTATTTAAGACCGGCGATAGGTTAACCTAACTTGAGGGTAGGTTGAGATGAGTAAAAATATAAAAAATTCATTGCTCTTTTCACAGAGCGTTCCGGAATCCGGCGTGTCCAGTTTTGCGGCCCCCCTTAGTTTTATCTTAAAACACGTCACTTCTGGTCGCATTCAAGGAATTTATGCTTGCATAGGGGGGTCTCACGCATCACGTTTGTACTAATAATATATATATGTAATGAATAAAACCACGAAGGAAAGGAAACACAGAATGGTGCTCAAGCGCTTTCGTCTAATGACATCCTCAGGAACAGTGAAGTGCATAAAGAGTTACAGCCTGTATATAGGTTAAAAAAAAAAAATTATATATATATACAATAAACGGAAGATAACAAAAAAATTAAACGTTAAAGAATTGTGGGAGGAGCATACAAATTTGTAAGGAAAAACTACCGATTTTTAGCACAAGATCAAATGAATTTTTTCCAACCAATGTTATAAATTATTAAAAAAATAAAAATACAAATTTATACTGGAAATCTGCCCGGGTTTTAGCACTTTGCCCTTCTTGTTTAAGTTCGATGTATATAAAAATAAATTGAAAAATAAAAGTTATTAGAGTAGCATACAAGTTTACCAAAGATTTAGCGTTCTACCCTTCTTATCTAAATCTGCTCTGAAGGAATTCAAAACAATAGGATCGGGTTGAAAAAGACCTTTGCTTATGTTGAAGTTATTTGTAAGTTGGATAATAGCAGACTCAAGAATATTTCTATTAACAATGTTGCTCGAGTGAAATAAAACTGAAGCATTATTCCAATAAATACAGTGGGATAACTCTGACAAATGGAAAAAAAGGGCACTGGACGACTGTCCTGTTCTAACGGAATATTGATGCTGTTTTATGCGTGTGTACAAATCCTTTCCCGTCTGACCTATGTAAAAGGAATCACATTGTTTACAAACACTCGAGCAACATTGTTAATAGAAATATTCTTGAGTCTGCCATTATCCAACTTACAAATAACTTAAACATAAGCAAAGGTCTTTTTCAACTCGATCCTGTTGTTTTGAATTCCTTCAGAACAGATTTAGATAAGAAGGGTAGAACGCTAAATCTTTGGTAAACTTGTATGCTACTCAAATAACTTTTATTTTTCAATTTATTTTTATATACATCGAACTGAAACAAGAAGGGCAAAGTGCTAAAACCCGGGCAGATTTCCAGTATAAATTTGTATTTTTATTTTTTTAATTATCTATAACATTGGTTGGAAACAATTCATTTGACCTTGTGCTAAAAATCGGTAGTTTTTCCTTACAAATTTGTATGCTCCTCCCACAATCCTTTAATGTTTAATTTTTTTTTACATTTTTTTTTTATTTTTATCTCTCCGTTTATTGTATATATATATAATTTTTTTTTTGGTAACCTATATAGGCTGTAACTCTTTATGTACTTCAGTGTTCCTGAGGATGTCATTAGACGAAAGCGCTTGAGCACCATTCTGTGTTTCCTTTCCTTCGTGGTTTTATTCATCATAAATATTTTTCACGTGTTACTTTCGTGAAATAATTTTCATACATATATATATATATATATAATATATAGTAGTATGACCGCAAAATGCCAGAGTACAATGCATAATATTGCATAATGCTGCAAGAGTGCCAAACCCCACCCCCTCTTTGTTGCAAGGCACCCCACCCCATTTGTTGCAAAATAAAAAAAAATTCCCCGGGGTAGAAGCTGGGACGGCCTTACCCCCCAAAGGGGCATACCTAACCTAAGAGAGAGAGAGAGAGAGAGAGAGAGAGAGAGCAGGAGGAGGTGTTCGTCCGACAGCTGTCAGACGCATATGAAGTCTTCAGCCACCCTGCCGCTCTCTTATGGGCCCCTACACAGCCAGTGCCTCAGGGCATCATGAGCCAGTGCCTCCGGGTGTCATCAGCCAGTGCCTCCGGGCATCATCGACACCGAGCATAAGTTGACGCGTCGCCCGTTGACGGGGAGGAGTCCCGTGCGTCCGGTTGCTGGGCGCCCTAGCCAGGTGTCACAGTGTACGTTTATGTGAGCTAAAAAGGAACCGGGTTCGCACCCCGGACGGGGCCCGTTACTCAGGGTACCCTAATGCCTTCCCGTGGGTCTAAGGCTGGCGTAAAACACTTCATTTCAAAAAGAAAGAAAAACGAGCCCCGTAGGCCTAAGGTGGGGTGTAGTAACAAATCGTACGCAAAATAAATCCCAACCGTAGGTTTAAGGCTGGGATAAAACATCTCGTACGAAAAAAGAAAATAATTAAATCACCGAAAAAAGCTTTCAAATGATTCATTATATATATATATATATATATATAATATATATATATATATATATATATATATACTTAAACGAATTTAAGAATATTTGCTTTATTTCTATCCTGCATTATTTTGCAATACAACGCGAAACTTTAACCCCATATATATAGTGTTTCAATACTTGTTTCTAAGTAAGCGTGAAATTATTATTATTATTAATATTATTACCACTACTAATGATATATATATATATATATATATATATATATATATATATATATTTCAATTTTGGAAATCTTGGAAATGTACAGGAAAAGGCATGTTTTTATGTCGTATCTTTCGAGTTTAATCTACGGTTAGGAAGGCAATTTTAGCACAGATGTCTTTCAATCCTTCACACATAATTCAGTCGATTTATAGTATGTTTAGACCATCCCATGATAAGCTAATCAAACTACAAAACAAGATTCGAGGTGGGACCCTTTCTGTCGCCTTTCAGTGCAAATAACATGTTCCTTCAATAGCAAATCTGAAACCATACGTACATCTTTTTCTAATCAGCATGTGACCATTTAAGCAAATGAACATTTTAGCCGTAATGGTTAAGATATCTCCCACATTTTTATTTTCTGCCAGTCATTTCTAATCAACATGTGACCATTTATGCAAATAAGCATTTTGCTCGTAATGGCTAAGACGTCTTCCACAGTAAATATATTTGTTTTTAACCTTACAAAGCATGACAATGAGTTTTCCGAACAAAAATAGACAAACAAGATATGGCATATATCTTAATTTATTTTTCGCAGAAAACCGAATTGAATTGTTCGGAAAATAAAAACATTGCCTTCATGGCCGACCACTTTCCCCAAATCTTAAAAAACCAATATTTGTTATACGATAGGGGATATAAGTTTATCGCAGAAAAATAAAATTTGTATCAGATAATGGGACAGCAAATCGGGGCTGACGGCACGCCCAGATTTGATGGGAGTTATCCAATCACGACACTGTGCCCGGACCTCGATTGGCTACCATGCAAGCCTACTGCTAAGCCACGCCCCAAAGTTCATGCCCAGACTTCATGGAATCAGCCAATCACGACACTGCGGGGCGTGCCAAGGGCCTCGGTTGGTCGAAAATGCATGCCTAAGCTCTAATTTTTCGCCCAAATTTCCCCGCTAGCCAATAGGAAGCTAAGGTTCGCTCTTGTGGGCTGGCCACATGCCCCCTTATAGAGCGCGAATCACGACGCAGAGCATCAGCTTCTCCAGCTATTGAATTATACAACAATGAGTCAGCGGTCTTTGTACAACACCCACGATTTGTTGGAGGGCGAGTCTGAATATGCCCATGCAGCGGCACATCTCTTCAGTGCTATAGGCCAGGGACCGTTATTTTCTACCCAGCTTGTTACGGAAACTTGTAACGATATGCAAGTCCCGTTCAACGAAAACGATATTGAGATGTGAGTAACTTATAAGTGCCTAACCTAACTTATTGTGTTTTCCTACAACGTAAAATTATTCCCATTTTTTTGTCTCTTTGGTTCGTGATTATTTCGGTATATATATATATATATATATATGGTGTAGCTTAATAATATTTTTCTCGATAATTAAAGATGAATTTTTCTCATTTATAATATAACCTGACCTAACCTAGCGCAATTGTGTCTATCCGGGTCACATTTATATAAATCGTTTCAATCATTGTTAACCTGACCTAACCTAGCTGGTGTAAACTAGCATAACCTAGCCTAACTTAACCTAACATAACTATCCTAGCATAGACTAACCGGTTGTAAACTAGCCTAACCTAGCCTAACTTAGCATAGCCTAACCTAACCTAACTTACCCTAACCTAACCTATCCTAGCATAGACTAACCGGGTGTAAAGTAGCCTAACCTACCCTAACCTAGCTGATGTAAACTAGCCTAACCTAGCCTAACTTAACCTAACCTATCCTAGCATAGACTAACCGGGTGTAAACTAGCCTAACCTAGCCTAACTTAGCATAGCCTAACCTAACTTACCCTAACCTAACCTATCTTAGCATAGACTAACCTGGTGTAAACTAGCCTAATCTACCCTAAATTAGCATAGCCTAACCTAACCATATTGGTAATTAATTTATAAAAGATGCCAATAAACGCGTTTTGAAAATATGTTAAAGTATTGTCTGCCCCCCTCATATATATATATATATATATATATATATATGGTGGATCTTCAATTTCTCGATAACACTAGGCAACAAATTTCAACTTTTTTTTGTTACAGACACGTGAACTACTGATTCCTACTAAAGCGGTGATGCTGATTTCAGATCTGATATCAAAATTTCTCTATCACGTCCAGATTTTGTGTAACCGAAAACCCCTATTTTTCATTTTTTTTCTCACCCGCTTCTATTACGAAAGCCGTCTAAGCTACTTTTCCGTGCCACGTTTTATGTTAAGCATACTTAAATAATTAGTGAACAGGGATGTCTTTCCTCCTTTATTCTGGCTTAAGACAGACAGCGGAATTCCGCTGGCGGAGTTACCACCCCTGCGCCCAACCATCCACCAAAGCGCGTTAGTATTTTGTTGTTACTACTGAAAGGCAAATTCCTGTTCTTAAGTGAAACTTTGGTGTGTCCTCTTCCTTTGTCGCTTGTAGGATGACGAGCTCTCCTTCTGCAGGAACCAACAATAATCTCCCATCATTTGGGTTGAAATTACCTTGGTATCTGTTTTCCATAACTGAGATCTGTTGGTGGAAGCGCTCACCATGCTCGTCACTTACAGCCCCAAGGTTGGCCGGGAAGAAGTCAAGATGAGAATGTAAAAAATGAATTTTCAAAGACATTCTGCATCCCATTATTTCATAAGATTTAAGCATGTTTTCTACGAGTTACGGTGGTTTTCAGCTTTGTGGTTTCCAAGAAAATTTTTGACAACTTCAACGAAAGATGTCCATGCTCCTAGTTCATTCTCATTTAGGTTCGATGGAAATGATGAGTCGTGGATGACACTGCGGATCTGTGGTCCAGTGAAAACTCCAGCTTCTAGCTTAGCATCTGTCAATATTCCTTTGAATTTATCCTTTAAATATTGGAAACCACTACCTTGATGATCCATACCCTTCACGAAATTTTTCATAAGGCCAAGTTTAATGTGAAGTGGTGGAAGATGTACTTTCTGAGGGTCAATAAGTGCTGGGTGTTTCACATTGTATTTACCAACAACATGTTCAGTTCTAGATGGCCAATCATGTTTTTTGTAGTGGTTCTTGTCATCTCTGCTGTTCCATAGACACAAAAAGCACATATGCTTTGTGTAGCCCAACTGTAACCCAAGAAGTAATGATACAACTTTAAGGTCGCCACAAATATTCCATGTGTGGTCCTTATATTTGATGAGTCTTAGCAGCAGTTTCATCGATTCATAAGTCTCATTAAGGCCAGTGGCATGTGCTACAGGTATTGAAGGTTTTTCATTGCCGTTGTGCAGTAATACAGCTTTAAGGCTAGCTTTACTAGAGTCAATGAACAGTCTCCATCTTTTGGATCATAGCGACAGCCAATCCCTTGCATCAGACCACTGATATCGTGGCAGAAACAAACATTTTCTTCCTGTAAGTAAAATGATGAAAACTGCAAATGGCGATGGCGGAAATGGGAAACTTTGGTGTTTGGTTGGAGAAGATTAAATTCTTGAAGTCTTGAACCAAGCACTCTGCCTTTTCTTTTGGTAATTACAAATCGCGCACTAAGTCATTTAACTCCGCTTGACTTAACAAATGTGGGGAAATATTTGCATCTGGAACATATATGCCATCTTTCCCTGTTTCTATATCACTAGCAGAATCTTCAGATGAACTGCTGTCTGTTATCGTTGCTGGTGGAACTGGTGGTGGATTTGTTTCATCATGTGGTACTGGTTTCATTGCTGATTCGCAGTTTGGGTACGTGATCTTTGATTTGTTTTTCTTTGTGAAACCAGCAATCTTTGTCAAACAAAAATAACAATCATTGAAGTGATTTTTCGGCTCACGCCAAACCATGGGGACTGAGAATGGCATAGCTTTTCTTTTACCATTCATCCAAGCTATTAACATTGCATTGCACTGTGCACAGCAAATATGTGGTGCCCAGTCCCTCTGTTGGTCTCCTAACTTAGTCAAAATAACACTTGTAGGCAAGTTTAATCTTTGTTGTTATGTTCTACGTTATGGCTTAGGTGTATATTGTTCACAGACAAAGCAGAAGTTGTCTGGGTGATTTACACAAGCACGTCTATTTGATGCCATTTTGAATTACCATACAATATCTGAAAAAACGTAGAAAGTAATTATTACGATGTGCAAAATAAAAAGAAATACACACCGTAGTACAAAACAAATGCTATAAAAACACACAAGTCACCACAACAGGTCTGTCACTTGCTCATCAGCAGAGAGCTTCAACAAGCTCATCAGCAGAGAGCTTCAACAACCGTTCTGCTTGACTGTCACGTAGCGACTGACCATTGGGCCGTTGCCCGTTACTATGCTCTTGACTCAGTGTTGCCAACTCGGGATAAATTTATTTATCAAAATTGTTCGAATTTGTATATAGTTGGCAACAAAAATTGCTTTAACCTTGAAAAGCAAGTTTCATATTACTGGCATTAAGCCGATTAAAACCAAAATCTGGACGTATAGAAAATTTTACTAAAAGTGATTTGCATTTACACAAAATCTAGACGTGATAGAAAAAATCTAATTATAGATTTGAAATCAGCATACCGAAATTAGCTAGGAGCACCTATTTGGTCTTCTGTAACAAAATCTTTGTTGCCTAGTGTAATTTAAAGATGTATTTTCTCGTTAATAATTGGCAATCTAGATTCCTCATGTTTTCCTACAACGTAAAAATTAATCCCAGGGCACTTTACCGTTTATAATAACCTAACCTAACCTAGCCTAACGTAACCTAGCGCAACTGAACCTAACCGGGCCACATTATATTCTCCATTTCAATCATTGTTAATCTAACCTAACCTAACCTAGCGCAACTGAACCTAACCTAGCGTAGACCTAACCTAGCGTTGACCAGCCGGTCGTGAACTAAACTAACCTGACCTGAACGCAGAGAGTTTCTCTCAGCGCAAACTAATTTCATTCATTTATTGGCATTGGAAATTAGTTTCTATTGTTTCTCGTTTATAATTGACAATCTAATTTCCTCTTGTTCTGAATTTTTCTACAACGTAAAAATTAGTCCCATTATGTTTTCAATTATTATCTGTCTCCATAGCGAATATATATATATATATATATATATATATATATATATATATATATATATACACACACAAACTCAGAATGGTCCCCTGAGAAACTTATATGTTAAACACAGACCGTGTTCCATGCACGGTCTGTGTTTAACATTATATATATATATATATATATATATATATATATATATATACATATGGTGTGTTTTATTTGTACATCTCTCGACAGTTTAAAAATTTATAGAAAGTTCTACAGATCGGATTTTAAAATTATCAAAACTTTTAAGAATATCTGCTTTTAAAATACGTGGTATTTTCTCTTATTGTATCTCTCTATTTTTACTTAACCTTATAGGACCGTTGCTGAACATGATCGCATTATAACCGATTTTGATGAAAGGGGCATAAATGCTATGGATGCTTCTCCGAACTGCCTACCCAGCGATAGAGAAGTCGAGGTATTGAATCACAGTCGGTCAAGCGATCGCGAGATTGCAGAAGAGCTAATGTAAGTGTTTTTAGGTTATATAACTTAGTATGTTTTTGGAATCGTGAACAATAAGATTGGGTAGGCCAGGTTAGGCTATATATATATATATATATATATGGTGTACACAAAACGAATTAACTGCATCTAATTTCATGATATTTTTTTAAAATTACAGGGCCGAGACGATGCTAGATCATATCAAAACGACTTTTGACGAAAAGGCGATAAATGAAGTGATAGCCCCTCCTCCGCCTAGCCAACTTAGCGATCCAGAAGTCGTGGTACTGGCGCACATCCGGTCAAGCGAGTACGAGGTCATCGAGGAGATTATGCAAGTATTTTTTGAGGATAAGAACAAAACACTATATTTTCATTTATGAGATAGCAGAAATCATATACAAAAAGGGTCAGTGCCCAATTATTAATGGCTACAATTGTATATATAGGTTTACACAATATACATCTTACACATTACAGGGGGTATTAACATATGGGAACCTTTTTTTCATCTGTTTGCATACACTTTTATCATTCATATTTGTGTCGCATAAATAGAATAATTTTAAAAAATTCATAAAGCCCTTCCCATGTGACATATGCATGAGAAACAAAATACAATACAATCCACGTGTTTCAGTATAATATCCTTGAAAACGATATGGATTCCAAATAATCTCTGGCACATCTTGTTGCGCTATGAACTTCACAATTGCCGGGTCATTCCATGGTGGAAATCCGAGTGAATCGAAATAGTACATTCTTTCCTTAGTTTTAAAATAGATTGGAAACCAATGATTACCCTCACCACCCACAATGTCGGTGTTAACGATAACCCCGTTCCATTTTCTCGTACTATCCAGCTTCATTATTTCATTCTTTGCAAAAACACCGATAAATTTTGAGCGCGCGAAACTGTCACTTTTCATTACTCTCTGGAGTGTAAGCGCATCCATTTTAAAAATCTGTGGTGACGTTCCTGAATCGGTCATTCTCTATTAGGGCTTGCGACTCGAGGTATACTAGTACACTAATAGGCGCGTCTATAGGTTTGGCAAACTCCAGCCTCACTGAGATGGTACCGCTCTGTTGGGGATTTAAATGCGTATTTACGCCAGCAGTTACGTCAGGCGTAATGTCAAATGAGTAAATATTAAATTCTTCAACAAATTCTTTCAGCGTTATGCCGAAACCAAGTTCATCACACGCACCTGTATTATGAGCCAAACCACTATAAGCTCTCGCGCAGAGCGGTAATATCGCATCTGTTGAGTAATCCATATTCATTACCCCACCCACAGCGACGCCATTTACGTATAGAGTAATATTTTTAACGCCGAAATTCTCGAATTTTAACGCTCTTTTTATAATTTCCATTCGTCGAGGCGTGGTCTTGCAATCCAATTAAAATCCTTTTAGGTAGGACTCCAAGAGCAATGTTTTCTAGCTGTTTCGATGCCAGCCCTTCGGGAATCGTGTACAGTTTGATCTGTACCCTGTTAATTGGATATTTTACGGTGGCATGTACAAAATCTTTCTCAATTTCTATTTGCTTCTGGAGCTTAATTTCACTCGGCGTATACGCAAATACGTTTCCATGATGTGTATCACAACGGGTTTCGCGCCTTCTTCTTGGTCAGTACCCAGATTTATGCAGATCTCAGGGATCGTTCGGGTAAGCTTCAATTTCATATCTACCCCATTCATAAGCAACTTCTCCTGGAAAGTAAAGTATGTATGCAGGCGTCCAAAACACTCCTATTTTTTTTTTTAGAATTTTTAAATTTATCCTTTATTACATTTTCATCCTTAGTGTGGTAATACCCCTCGGTGGTTAAAATGGTGTCCTTCCCTTCTTTTGGAAAGTTGAGAACATTTCCCAGATAGGCCCGAAAGTGGTAGTAGCCAGTACCTGCCGAGATGTTAGTCTAATTTAAATATACGTCACACTGACTGAATATGAAGTGTAACAAGTTAGTTTCAGGGTAGGCAGCATAACTATCACCGCAGTCCGTTCCTTCAGAATAAGCTATGCGTAGTTTAGCATACATGTGAATGCAACTCGGGTCAAAAACGTAAGGGCCTGAGCTGGGTATCACGAATTCTATAGGGGCACTGGATGAATTAATTGTGTTTAACGGGTTAATTGTAATAAGGTCACTATGTTCAATAGAGACCTGAGTAGGGGGCATATCAAAGATGAACATTTCCGATTTACAGCACTGTGAACTACACGGATGAATGAAATGAAACGTGCCATGACGAGTCAGAAATAGTGCCACCTTCCCTCGACGAGTATTAGTCAATCTATGATTCGTGAGAGTAGCGTCCTCAGCTTATATTAGTTAAAAAATGATGAGCCATAGGTTTCATTCTCTTTGAGCACTTCTTTTTTGGTTTCCTTTTGCGTTTAACACCACGTGATGGTAACCCCTTCTTCCTAGCAGATCCCTTCTTTCCGCCACCACGCATTTTTCTCTTCGCATCTTTGATGATTTCATCCCGTGTACGTTTTAAATGTTTTTTTAGAGCTTCTTTACGTTTAGCTCCAGCCAATATGTCCTCTGCAGCGTTAAAACCTGTTTGTAACGCTTTCCTCCCTAGGTACCTGGTCCCCATCTTCAACAGTGGGACAACGGTGCGTAGTATGGGTGAAAAAATGGACCCAAGTCCACTACCACGCTGGTATCTCACCCCTCGGTATGCTGTGAAAGGCTTTCTCTCCATTATAACTCAGTGCGCCGAAAGTGCAGCTTCACTGTTAAGCTCCCGTCACCGAATGGGAAACTTTTACCCTCAATCGTTCATATATATATATTGAGATATTGGTTATTAGGTTAGTTACGACATTCACACAATGGGGTATGTCATATGTAATACTCAAACTCCTTCCTCTATGGTTGGGGATGTGAGCTATGCGTAGCAGGTGTGCCTGGGTATCCCCAACAAACTGGTGTTCCGCTATATTGCTGTAAATATAACACCTGTCTGGAGGCTGAGAGTTTACATCCAATTTCTCCATCTTCAATTGATACACTAAGGTGGACAAGTCATGGTGTGCCTCGTGAAAGCCGTCTCTTTGGAAGGCTGCTCGATATCGCCCCTAGGTTATAACTTTGAACACTCTTCCGTCTTTAAGATTTCTGTTAACCTTTGATTTTAGCATTAGAGTATGTGCAGGGTTTCCTTTGTTTACAATTTCGTATATTAAATCATTCGTAAGGCTTGAGTTTTTTAAACTTACGTTTAAGTCTCTCACAACATCCTCAACCGAACCATAACGCCCCGGCCCTAGTGTTACTTCTGTACTGAAAAACTGTGCAACCTTAGACCGGGCGATACGTATAGTTTCATCCCGAGTTAACCCGGCTCTTGCACACTCATTACAGTCTCTAAGAACCGTAAAAACGGTATCTTTATAATCAACATTTAAAAAGAGGGTGTCCAGCTGAATTTCACATATCCCCACCTCATACGAATCACGGCCTAACTCAATGGGTCCATGGAGCTCTGTTACAAAGTTGGCAAGTGTGTTGTTAATGTGTACAGACAGGGACGAGGAGGACGGGAGTGTGACGTAGAAATGGTTAGTACCCATGTTGCATACTATTTAAGCTTCATTACTGCATCAGCTTTTATATAGGTATTGAAGCTTTCTGGGTAACCTAGCCACTTCACCAGGTACATTTTTCTCTTTCCTGTACCTTTGCTTCCTAAAATTTTCTCAATTTTAAACACATTTTTTCCTAAATTAAATGCCACTTTCTGCAATTCCTCGCGGTAAAAGCCTCCCGAAATCTCTTCTCCATTCAAATCTTTAACGTAATGCATCATTATATTGCCCTTAGATCTCATAGCCCTAACTTTAAAAATCTCGCGCGTCCAGCCTTGCTCAAATCCCTTCGCGAATTTATTCCCGGAACGTGACAACCTTACATAGTCAATGATTTTGAAACGCGCAGAGTGTAGTGGTGGTGGCGCCACTCCATCTCTTCTCGGGCGCTTGCCTCTTTCTAAAACATCGTTAGGCGTTGCACCAATCGTACGATGGTGCGAACGGTTGTAGGATGAAGCCAATGATCCGAGGACGTTTATATATCTGTACGTGTTTTTATGTGTAAAATAACGGTGCATGCGTTCCTTTATGGTACGTTGAACTCTTTCAGCTAAAGAAGCCTTATGTATAGAATTGGAAGTGTAATAGCTGATATTAAACTCTGAGAGCATGTTCTGAAAAGCGCGTCCTATAAATTCTTTTCCCATATCCGTACAAAAATAGCCAGGAATCCTGTTTTCTTTCAACATCAGCGTTTTGACTGCTTTAGCAACAGTTTCAGGCGATTTATTTTTCAGGGGAATTAACCACAGGTATCTAGAGAATACATCTATTATGAATAGGATGTAACGGTAGCCATCGTTATACATTGAATATCTTTGCATGTCTGTTAAATCTGCCTGCCAAATAGAGTCAATCGAGGCGGCTGTTGTCTTGGCTGTTTTAAACCTTTTTCTCACCGGTTTATGAAGTGTATAAGCATCCTGTCCCGGCAAAAATCTCTCAACATCTTTTTTCCTTACACCATAAACACCTCTGTACATATAGGGTGGATCGATTTTACATTTCTTTCGATTTCCATATTCTAATAGAGACAAAAACTTGCGCATGCATCAGAAAATAGCCTCTGCAAAATCTTAGCTTAATAGGTAATCATCTTCTGCCCCCGGCAGAGCGATGAAAATCATATTTTAGTAGTCAAAAACGTATTTTTCTTATAATTTTTAAAATATTTCAATATGCATCAAAATTATTCCTAATAACTATAAAGTCGATGAAAAAGACCTCATATGATCGTTTTTCCAAGCGCGTTGTCCTACGTTAATATCTTTTGCCCCCGGCAACAACGTCAAATGTTGAAAAAATAGGTAATTTCTATACATATTTTCAGAGCGGCTCTTTGTCTTAAATAATGCATTTATATATTTCCCATAGCATTTATATCGTTGCTTAGCCATGAAATAACACACACGCAAAATTTTATGACTCTAGGCTAGGGTTTAAAGGTCATCTCTGGTGAGTGCTGCCAGCAGCTGCTCTTCAGCTCTCGCGGCTCGAAATCCAGGTAAGATGGCGCATTCCAGGTGGCTGACAACAGCAAATAGATTTCTGCGCCTCTATGTTTCAACCAGTGAACCCTCCAGCACCTTCAACGAAATTGTGCGATTCATTATGACAGTTTACGCACCAATTTGGTTTAAGATAAAGAAAAACTCCAGTTTCACTGAGGGCACAAAACATTTTTTCGAAATGATGCGTCTCTCTCAGACCATGCCTCAAAGATCTAAGACAATCGCCAACAATGTCCTCCCTAGAAATTCTTTCTTTGCTCACCCAGAAAATATTTTGATCTCCATGCTACATGCCGATGAGCAACACATAAGAGAATTGGGATGGAGAAGAATATTAAAAGCACGATCAAAACAATCACCAGCGGGGGAAATTCGAGCCTTCGCCATGCCTGAGCTGCTCTACGATAGTCAAAACTATTACGAAATGATCAACTGGCAAACGGCTGAGGTGACCGAACCCCCCGTTACAAAAACAATACCTGATACCCGAATAAAAGAGTTTGTTGAGACGGGAGACCAGCCTGATGGACTGATCCCACTATTCCCTTGTCATACTCAAGCGGTCGAGAGACTCATCAAATTAGTAACCGAAGCCTCTGCCAGTGTAAGTGGAATAGAAGAGAGGGACGGATTCATCCGCTCCCGTCTTCACTCCCGAACAAAAACTCCACGATTTGATTCTAAGAAAGATTACCGTATGTAAATCGACATGCAGCCAAAGGAAGGGTGGTTGGGGCTGGATAGGGTGGAACTCGACGTACAGCCACCTCCTCGTGGTGAGTTCTCGGTTGCTAATTTTATAAAATTAGCAAGCGAGGAGCTGTACTTAGTACTTATCGTACTTATAACATCGCATTAACGTGATTATAATCCACATTTAGACTTTTCTCGGGGACAGAAGATATTACTCTAGAGTCATAAAATTTTGCGTGTGTGTTATTTCATGGCTAAGCAACGATATAAATGCTATGGGAAATATATAAATGCATTATTTAAGACAAAGAGCCGATCTGAAAATATGTATATAAATTACCTATTTTTTCAACATTTGACGTTGTTGCCAGGGGCAAAAGATATTAACGTAGGACAACGCGCTTGGAAAAACGATCATATGAGGTCTTTTTCATCGACTTTATAGTTATTAGGAATAATTTTGATGCATATTGAAATATTTTAAAAATTATAAGAAAAATACGTTTTTGACTACAAAATATGATTTTCATCGCTCTGCCGGGGGCAGAAGATGATTGCCTATTAAGCTAAGATTTTGCAGAGGCTATTTTCTCATGCATGCGCAAGTGTTTGTCTCTATTAGAATATGGAAATCGAAAAAAATGTAAAATCGATCCACCCTACAAAAGTGTACAATCTACTAACGCCACCATAGGATGCGGGATTAGAAATGTCATAATAGTGCTTACTTAATACGTTAGCCATTTGCGGATTTTAGAGGCACGTGGATAAGGTTGGCCACCTGTTCTCTTCTTTCTCCTCTTCAGAGACACTGCAGCTGCTGGGGTCGAAGGTGTACTTACTTGTGACACGTGCGGTGCATGTTCCAAGTCTTTTAACCTATTCAGATTACCTATCAATGTTTTGGGGACATTTATTTGTTGTAGTCTTGCTTTAATATGCCTCCATCCTGTTGGTGAGGGCCTATCCCACTTCCTCACCAGATCATGAACAATATCAACGATATTGGAACCTTGTACCCTTGATCCTTCAACAATGACCTCGCCTGTATCGGCACATTTTATGATAGGGTCCTCACTCAATAGACTATAAAGACTTAGCCCTTTATTCCTCAATGTATGGGGGAGGCTGTTTTTTAGCACATGTTCGATGTGTTGTGTTCCGTTGCTCTTTGGTTGCCCAGGTCCTGTGTCGCTATGCTCAGCGCTACTCGAGCTGTGCCTCACGGGGAGCTCTGTAGGATGCTTATAATCTTCGTACTCATGAAGAAATTTCTGCAAAGCCTCTTGGTACAAGATCCTTTTCTCATCAGGTGCCTTTTCACTGTTTAATAGGGCTAGCAACTCACTTTCCATTCTTTTAAGCCTACTTTTACGGGGCTCTAGAACCGCGTCTGGGGTCTTTGAACTTTGTAATGAAGCATACACCTCGTGCGGAATCACAACCACCTTCTTCATTATATTAATCTAGTCAGTAAAGGGCCCAAAACTGAAAATAAGATGGGCAGGAACGATCCTCCTCTTTGTACAATAATGCGCTTTTTCTTACCCACAGTCTGACTTTTATGAGCGAGCGTCCGTATTATGTTCTTGTAACGACGTAAGCGAGTCTTCTGAAGGGTTTCATTGGTACATTACATTTTATAACATTAAGGCAGATTTCACAGATGCATTTTAAAAAGTCAGAGTCGATATTTTTAACAAACATCTGCTGCAATGCCGAGGCAGTCGTTGATAGATTTTTATTAATTCGCGGTATTTCTTTAGCCTATTCGTCATTCTGGAATATACACGGTTTCAGGTTCGCTTGGAAATATATTCGTTCTTAGATGCACCCTAAACGTGTTTCGCGGTGAAGGTCACAAAGCAAATATCCATAACGTTGGTTTGTGGCCTCTTTATAAACCTCCAAAAACTCCTTACGCTGATTCGGGAACATTTGATTGGCTAATACCCCAATTTGTGACACATCTCTACGTTGCGCGAATAAGACTAGATATTGCGTATTTAGTGACACATCGTGCATGTATCTATTTTTGAAAAATATATTCTGATTGATGAAGAACACGCTTATGTTAAGGTGGTGGGAGAATACTGTAAATGTCTCGGCAAACGTTTTATCCATCTCCAACATGAGGTCGTCAATTACGATGACTATGCTCATTTCCCTTTAACGAATTAACGTTATAGAACCCCTTGTGGAACAAAACATCATCTTGGTATTTGTTGAACACTGATTGGCATGTCGATAGCACCATATAACTTTACGCACAAATTTTGAAAACATTTTCCCCTTTTCTTTAATGATTTTAAGCATAAACACCGTTTTTCCACATCCTGTAGGTCCAGATATATTACATGTGGATGGGCTCGTGACCCTCAATTTTTCTACAGATTCCATTTCTAACACGTCACACCCCTAAGTGAGTCATTTACAAAATATTACAAATAACGAGTGCTGCACCTTATATTTTTTCTTCTTCTTCCACAGAACCGTGAATGTCGACGATGTACACCCCCCATCATCGATATCACGGATGAACCCGTTGAACGTGCATCTACAGTACCCACCCCCGCCGATGAACCCTCACCAGCGACATCTGTTGCACGTTCAAAGCGGAGGTGTGATGACGAAACGAATCCTCCACGTCAGGTATAAAGCGTTCCAGGGTTGTTGGAACGTCGGTAATAGAACCCCAACCCTCAACGTCTTACGCAACAAGCCCCACAGTAGAGCCTTCCGCCAATACCCCCTTATTCACCTCCACAGCAGCTACCCGTTCTGTTGAATCTGCAGTAATAGAGCCCCAACCCTCAACGTCTTACGCAACCAACCCCACAAGAGCGTCTTCCCCAAATATACTCCCTTATTCATCCCCCACAGCTGCTCCCCGTTCTGTTGAGGATGGTATAACATTCGAGTTGGTGCGCACCGCAACCCCAACCCCAGCCTTGACTAGAAATCGGTATATAGTCAGGGTTGATCCTAGATCCATGTATAGCAACGGTATTGAACACGGACGTCGCGTGGTAGAGCGTATTGTAGAGTTTGCCCTTCAGAACCGCGACGAGCGTGAAGTCAGGACGAGGCTGTCCTTCGGATTCGGGTCAGATGACGGTGATGTAGATGATTTTTGGGTAGTAGCACCATTCAGGCGTTTGGCGGCTGAAGATGTAGAGTATATATTAGGTCGTATAAAGCAGGCCTACCAAAGTAGTATAGCCTTCAATATGGACAACTTCACGGTAAATATTGACCGTGTATTCCGTGTTGCGGGTCATAGTGCCACACTGTATACTCTTAACTTCAATTCTCAGGCTATTTATAGACGGCATATAAACGTCGATCGTGGTTGCGGCTTTATAGCAGTAGTCTTAGTACGTATGTTTACTGTGCTAAATATGGGGTCCGAGCAAATTTGGCTGCCTACGGTAGTGGAGCGTGCCCGTAAACTAGCTGTAGACTGTGAACTTGAGTTTGATTGTAATGTGGGTCCTGAAGAGTTGAGAAGGGTAGAACAGGAAATGAATGCTCGTATAGTTGTATTTGGACTGGATGATCGTCGGAGAACTGTGTATGTTTTTAAAAGCAGTGTGAGAGATCGTATAAGACCCCTACTTATTTTAGGACTGTCAGGTACAACATATCTCCCTATCCGTAATATAAGGTGCCTTTACGCGAGTTATGACAAAAGTCGAAAATATGGACGACATCATGATTTGTGTAAGGGGTGTTTCGAGTTTGCGGATGATATAGTGAAACATTGTAAAGAATGTCACATGGTATGTGAGCAGTGTAAAAGCCCCAAATGTGAAAGCCGTGTAGTTGAAGCTGAGAAGAGGGATTGTGATGTGTGTAGACGCACATTTTTCAATAATAACTGCTTTGAGATCCATAAATCAACTGGCACGTGCAGGAAAATGAGAATCTGTGAATGTGGCATGTTTCACATGATGGATAATTGAAGAAGTTTACCCATAAATGTGACGAAATTCACTGCTCTACATGCCATGAGAAATATAAGGCGGATGGTGTAAAGCATGTATGTTATATGAAAGACGCCAAGCATAAAAACAACCCTTGTATAACTGTGTACTACGATATAGAAACATACACGAACGCTGAAACCAAAGAGGTCATTCCACATTTACTTGTGAGTCAGATTATCTGTGATGAGTGTATGGAGATCGAGTGTGATGAGTGTCACAAATGTGGTAAACGGACAAACATTTTAAAAACGTTTGTCCTCGATAGCCCTGTAAACTATTTGTGTCCTGTATTGTCAAGTTAGCGGACAAGTTAAAAAAAATGACTGTGTATATTCTCGCCCATAACGGGGCAAAATTTGAAACACAGTTCCTTCATAAGGAGCTACTTGAGCACGAGTCATCTGAGATATTTACAGGTGATCCATTGAAAGGAGGCAACAAATTAATACAGATGCAAATAAGAGGTATTGTACAATTTAAAGACACTTTATTATTCACATCTTGTAAATTAGCAAAGCTACCGAAGGTGATGGGAGTAGCAGCTGAGGTTTCAAAAGGATACTTCCCTTACACATTCCTCACTAGTGAAACTTTAAATTATGTAGGACTACCTCCACCCAAACATTACTTTAACTATAATTGTATGAGCGCAGATGAACGTGAAGATTTTGATCGATACTACAACAGCTTTAATGAACGTAATCCTTATAATATAGCTGATGAATGTGAGCGTTATTGCGTGAATGATGTGCGCGTGTTTAGAGTATGTTTCCAGGCCTTTAGAAGGATGTACATGTGCCGCTTCAAATGCGATTCGCTGCAAGTCGCAACCACCATCGCCTCATTATGTTTTACGGTGTTCAAGAATAACTTCATGCCTAAAGATATCTTAGCCATTATCCACAGAAACAACCCCCGCAGTTATGGGCACAAGGCTATTTACTGGCTGATACACCTACAGCAGTAGACAGGTGTATACATAGAGCATGCCCGCAACACGGGTGAAGTACCCATTAAGGTTAATGGCCGTGTTTTTTGGGTTGATTGTCTAAGTGAAAACCGTGTCACTGGCGAGAAGACTTTGTAATCCTTTAACGGTTGCTGGTGGCATGGATGCCCCCGTCCTGAGTGCGGAATCGCAGGAGATATCCACGGTAGATCTCCTGCCGACTGTCTTGCTTGGACGCGCACCCGCGATCAGCTTATAGGGTCCCACTTCACTCACAAAGTCTTGTGGGAGCATGAATATGATGCACGGATGGAGACAGACGGGGCGTACCGTGAAGAAATAATGCGGCGATAGATTGTTCGGAGGGCGTACAAATCCCTTCAAGCTATACTTTCCGCCTACGGAGGGCGTGAAACTCCATTACTATGATTTCTGTTCTCTATACTCTTACGTGATGAAGAACAATCCGTACCCCGTCGGTGCGCCTGAAAAAATGGTGGGTCCTAACCTCCTCTCCATCAACGAGTTCTCAAGAAATTTGAATGGGTACTATTTCGGCCTTTCTTTCGTAGACGTGCTCCTTCCTCGCGATTCATGAATGCCGATCTTACCCGTCGTTATAGATCACAAACTCGTTTCCCCCGTGCGTGAAGTGGGCAGAAGAGAACAATGGTGATTGTGGCCATACAACCCACCAGCCTAAGATCAGAGGTGTATACACAAGCCCTGAGCTGGCCCTAGCCGTTCGCCATGGGTATAGAATAATGAAGATACATGAGGTGTGAAGGTTTCAAAAGCTACCCAACCTTTTCACACCATATATAAACGAGTTTTTGAAGGACAAGGTTGAGTCGTCAGGATATCCGCGTGGGGTTGAAACCGAAAATGAAAAAACGTCTTACATTCAGCGTTACCGTGACCACGAAGGTATACAACTTGATCGTACCCAAATTGTAAAGAATCCTTGCAAGCGCTTTAGTGCAAAATTGTGCCTAAACAGTCTTTGGGGAAAATTTGCTCAGAATACCGGTAAAGGGAACGTTCATTTGGCGCAAAGTTATAGTGAAGTTTGGGATTACGCCAACGCACCCGATAAAGAGGCCATGGAGATTGTGAATGTAGGCAATACTTACATAATAAAGTACAACAATACTGAATTGGCCACAGATACCTCACGGGTTACAGACATTCCTGTAGCCAGCTTCATAACAGCCTACACGCGCATCAAACTTTGGGGCCTATTGCATTCTCTTGGGCAGCGGGTTTTGTATGCCGATACAGATAGCGTGATATTCACAGCGAGGAGGGGTGAATACATGCCTGCTATTGGGGAGTTCCTCGGTGAGCTAACTGACGAGATCAAGGATGAGTATGGGGACAACGTATACGCCGACTCGTTTGTGTCAGCAGGGCCAAAAACCTATCGGGTGCGGGTGAGGATAGGGGATGAAACGAAGTATATCGTGAAGGCTAAGAGTATCACGCTTAACCAAGCGAATCGGCGGGTCGTCAACTTTAATTCGCTGAAGGAGCTAGTGTGTTTGGAAGATGATGATGATGGTGGTGGTTGGCTGCCCCAACTGACTGTAGGCACCCACAATTTTCGGGCGCAGAAGCTTGGGGGCGTGAAGGACCTTAGGGGTACAAAGGTGTGCCGAAACACCTACAAGAAACGCTACCAGGTGCCTGGTACCTATGACACCGTCCCCTTTGGATACTATAATCTTTGATATGTCTATTGCTAACTTAATTATTACACGTATTTGTAAATATATATATATATATATATCTATATATATTATATATATATATATAATATATTTACAAATACGTGTAATAATTAAGTTAGCAATAGACATATCAAAGATTATAGTATCCAAAGGGGACGGTGTCATAGGTACCAGGCACCTGGTAGCGTTTCTTGTAGGTGTTTCGGCACACCTTTGTACCCCTAAGGTCCTTCACGCCCCAAAGCTTCTGCGCCCGAAAATTGTGGGTGCCTACAGTCAGTTGGGGCAGCCACCACCACCATCATCATCATCTTCCAAACACACTAGCTCCTTCAGCGAATTAAAGTTGACGACCCGCCGATTCGCTTGGTTAAGCGTGATACTCTTAGCCTTCACGATATACTTCGTTTCATCCCCTATCCTCACCCGCACCCGATAGGTGCGGGTGTACACCTTGAATATTTCGATTTTTAAATAAATCATGTTGCAACGCGTTTTACTTTGTGTGTGTGTGTGTGTGTGTCTGTGTACAGTAAAAAGCTAAGCCCCGCCCACTGTAAGACCAGCAGCGTGAGTCATGCCGCAACCTGGGCTTCCCTGCGTGCTCAGTTGACCTCTGTATACCCTTGAGCTCAGACGAGCATTCTCTCGCATAGAAGAAAATAGTAATGGCTACCTTTAATATCGCGTGTTCGACATTTATGATGTGGTATTCAGCTAAGTGTGTAGATGTAGTGGATACTGAAAGTCCCTATTCCCGCCTCCTTTGCCTCGTTTAAGGCTGCATTGAATCGTACGAAGGGTCAGGCAATTCAAATACTCTACGGATATTCTGGCGAGGGGGTTGTAGGATTTCGCAGTACAGACGATGTACTGAAGTATGTTGTAGAACTAAGCTTTATAAAGGCTCACATATACCGCGTGGTAGAAGAAGCAACACGCTCAGAAGATAAACAATAGTTATGGGTAGTGAGTCTTGTGGATGAGTGATGTGATAAGCAGTATTATATCATGTTACACCATACCGATTAATCGTACCCTACGGCTGAAAATGTAAATCTTGTCATCATGGACAATCTTAAGTATTTTTACCACTAATTAATATATATCATGATGAGGTTTGTAGTGAGATTGTGGATAATGGGCTGTGTGAGTTTTTAACAGATTTTAGAGATGAGTATCGCCTGTTAAACAAAAAGGATAAATATGAACAAATGTTTCTCTCTAATAGCGCACCGGTTTGTGAAGATGTAGGAGAGATAAAACATTTAAAAAATGTGCTTAATTCGTGAAAATTATCATGAAGGAAAATGTCTGGTGCGTATTCGGGGAAGTGGTATTGATAAAACATTAAAACCGAAATTAATTCTTGTATCGGAAAATTTCTCAAAACATTTGCCCAATATAATGGGATACAACGATTCATGCTGGGTCAGCGCCGCACAGGTTTCGTTAGATGATGGTGTGACTCACTCCTCCCGGAGCAAACGAGTTCAAACAAACCCATTCACGTTTCATGAGGATGATTCACCCCGCCCGTCGAGCCGATCCTGCCTGCCTGCCTCCTGTGGCTGATAGTCATCTCAAAGCTTGCGCGAGTGGACGTGCCATAGTCATCTCGAACCGTGTGAACGTGCGAATACTATGAAACTCCCTTCGAGAAGCATTCTCAACGCATCGTACGACGTCTCCGTGACGAAGTCATTGCGCGTGTTCAGGCGAGAAACTGGCATTATTAACTGTGTGCTGGAAACGATCTGCAGGCATGCAAGCAAACGTAACGTTATTTATTTAAGTCTTGAGGAGATGCATAAAATCTTCGTGGTAGTTGAGAGGTGGGCTAAGGACCGTTATAAAATACCTGCCGACATAGGTACAAGAAGAGAGACGATTAGTGACGCCTCCTCATATACCATTGTTTGTACATTGAATGTAAATAACGACAACCATGCATTGATATACGACTGATGTGGAAGAACACAGCTGATAATGACGTTCTTGTTTCTACACGAAACCGTTTCATCCTCGACAGAATGTTGGAGATCATCGGATTCCGTAAGCTGAAGCCTATATTAGATGCGCGTATTAGGGATATGATTTATTTTGACACGGTTCTTGAATACGCTTATACCGCTCTGCTCGACGGATTTGTTGAATGTAGGAATGAACAGGGGGAGAATGATCTAGATCTGGATGCATATTTAAAAGGTTTAGATTCTTCGAAATATCCTGAGCTTTGGTACAAAGCACTTGAGAGGTACAGAGCTGAGCTCACCTACACTGTTCACCCTGAAGAACTCTACCTCTATATAGTGGATAGGTGTCGTTACGATTTGGTAGAATACGTCATTTGCCGCTATGCCGAGTGAAGAAGCGTTCACGATTGAAAAGTTCGGGACGTTAAGAAAAAATCCCCGATTGGAAAGGCATGATTATAAACTTGTATTTAATGTTGTGGTTAACGATGACATTTTTGCGTGCTTTTGATTGTGTTCTAGCTGTGCTTAAAGATAACTTGCCCGCCGAGTGTAAAGTGGGGACAAAAATAGTATTGAACGATATGAAAGCCACTTATTTCGAGTATAGGCCACCGTATCAGTTAAACGGTGAAGTGATGCTTGGGCGATTTTACCACATCGTACAAAGTAATGGCGATGTTGATATATACTCCATCAAATGCGAATTTAGCATTTTGCACCACCGTAGAACGTAAAGACAATATATATTTTTCCTGTACTAATATGATTATACGCTTTGTATATTTTGAATATAATTTAATATAACTATATATTTTTCCTGTACTAATATATTGATCATACTATGTTTTGTATATTTTCAATATATTTAATACAACTGTGTATTTTTCCTGTACTAATATTTTGATAATGCACCGTTTTGTATGATTATATATTTTCCATTCTATTATTTGACCATATATATGTCCCATTGTATATCTAGTAATTTAGCTAAAATAAACAACGTTGTATTGGTGTTTTATTTATTCCTTGTACACAATTATATAATTTGTTTGGTTTCGATTTTATGAATATTTAATTAATTGTTATTTGTCAAATCGGTCTTCTAAACCAACTGGAATATATGGAATAATTTAATAAATAAGTAGCGAAGCTGTCAGCTCAACTTTCTAAGCCAGATGACAGAAGAATATAAGGAATAATTAAATAATTAATGCTATCTGGCAACTCAGCCTTCTAAGCCTACTGGCTGATTAATATATGGAATAAATTAAATGCATAGCGCAATCTGGCAACTCAGCCTTCTAAGCCTACTGGCTGATTAATATATGGAATAATTTAATAAATAACGAATCTGGCAACTCAGCCTTCTAAGCCAACTGGCTTCATATGAACTTGGCAGTAGTCAAGCGAACACCCTTCCTCTGGGTTCCCTCCACCTCTCTCTCTTTTAGGTTAGGTATGCCCCTTTGGGGGGTGAGGCCGTCCCACCTCCTCCCCCAGGGGAATTTTTATCTCTTTTTCCTTTTGCAACAAAAGGGGGTGGGGTGCCTTGCAACAAATGGGGGTGGGGTGCCTTGCGACAAATGGGGGTGGGGTGCCTTGCAACAAGTGGAGTGGGAGTTGACGCTCTTGCAACATTATGCAATTGCATTGCACTCTGGCATTTTGCGGTTATACTACTAAATATATATATATATATATATATATATATATTAAATAGAAACAACGTATATATTATGTTTGTGAAAAGAAGAACTAAAAGGTAGTATAAAGCAAGTACTGTATGTATAGTGTCTAAAAAATATCAAAGATTTAAGCTTTCTTTAACCCTTTAACTCCCGACCGTGGCCGTACGGCAGCAAGAGCTTAACAAACGAATTTGAGCATTGCAGTCTGAATATTAGAGGTTATTTTGGCTTAAAGAGAAAAAAATCTTAAAATAAAATTCCATAATTCAGACATGAAAGGGTTAGTAGTTACATAATAGCCAAAAGACAACCTATAAGAAGTGTTGTAAGGTCTCAAAAAATACAGCGAACATTGGGCAAGCCAATATCTTCGCAGAAGCCCTTAAAAATAATTTTTAACAACTGGGTGTAGGTTCATCGTTTCCCTTTTATATGTGTAAAAATGAAATGAATAATCAATATTCATTTTTACATAAGAACCAAAATCGCTTAACGCGAGTTTGGATAATAATTTTACTTGTGGCTTCCTATTCTTGATCGTGTCAAAACCCTACGATCTACCATACCTATGGTTTAGTCGTATCCATTTTTATTTGTTATAGAAGTTATTAATTAATTATGATTGTCTTGCATCTCACCCTCGTCCCTAGATTATGCATACACATTGCATATAACTCTTTGCCTCTAATTCGTTCTTGTAAATCTTCCTAATAATGATTTGTATTATACGTACAAAATTTAATAACTATGACGTCATAAAGTAACTTAATTCTCTTCACGTTTTCCATACCTTGAACACTGAATCACGTGTTTAGTATTTGGACATCTTCCGTATTGAATGTATGGTAAATTTCTTAATAATAATAATAATAAAAAAGAAAAAGAAAAAAAGAAACCATTCTCTATACATCATTAGTTATGTTGTTTCCTACCTATTGTCTACTGATACCTATCAACCTATCAGTCCATATTTTACGCGTCTCTATATTACGCACACAACCTATTGGATTATGTACATGTAAAAACGTCCACATATATTTTTTTTATTATTATTTTTTCTTTAAGTGCGTTCAACTCTCACAAGGCATTCATTAGGCTTACAGTAGTTAAATGCTCAAATACGCGAATCAGCAGAACCGAACGTTTCTAAGATAAACAACATCTTTCGCTCTGATCCAAATTTATAACATATAATGTAATATAACATATTATGTTGTATATAAATTATCTTGTCATGTCTCATGTACTTGTGTTGTACTAATAACCATATATAATAACCATATATAATCTGACCATATAATCTGACCATATAATCTGACCATATAATCTAACCATATAATCTAACCATATATATATATATAAAAACACTGTAAGAATGGTAACGACGTAATGTACTTCAATGAAACTATAATTGAATGTAATGACTTTATATATAATGTAAGAATGTACTTTAATAGAATTGTAAGGGACAATCATAAGCGAATGGGAAGTAATCCATAATCGAAATCATAATTGTAATAAACCCAAACAAAAATGATATCGCCTTCAGAAATGAAGACGTGGCAAAAAAAATAAGATTAGTTTTTTTTTTAAATTTTTTATTTTTTATTTTTATTTGGAAACTTTCAAACACCTGATCGTGTTTAAAAGGGGGGAAACTTAACCTCCAACTGCCATCCCCCAACATTCAGGCATATTTTATACATGTATTTGTAAAATGAAGGACACTTGATTACGAGACTCTGCCTTGGACTGCTAAGAGACTCCCTGGTTAGCAGCCTCGCTGCGGGGAGGGAGGTCGAACCTCTACCCCTGTAAATTCAGAGCAGTACCTGTATATTTTTAAGAAGTAAATTTACAGTAAGAGAAACTTTTTATTTTCCTCCTCGAGTTGGGCTATCGTCAGAGGAACTTAGTAAAGTCGAAAAGTTATAAAGTATCAGAGAAAGAATTAGAAAATTATAGAAGAAAAGTATCAGAAGAAATATCCGTTGCTTGCCTCCCTAACTAGAACCCCCTTCGAATCCGAACCGACAAAGGGCCATAAAAGGGGGGGGTTAACAGTTGGCGACCCTATAGCCAGGATAAACACATAGAAGAAGGAAGGGTCTAACAGCTGGCGACCCTTTACCAGGATAAGAAGAAGATTTATAAAAGAAGAAGATTTATAAAAGAAGAAGATTTATAAAAGAAGAAGATTTATAAAAGAAGAAGATTTATAAAAGAAGAAGATTTATAAAAGAAGAAGATTTATAAAAGAAGATTTATCAGGATAAAACCATTTGACCGGCGTGTCACGACTTCTAGTTCGTAACATCCACCCTTGACCGGTGTGTCACGACTCCAAGTTCTTCACGCCTAGTTTTCATCCAAGAAGAAGTGGCCAGCAAGACACGTCTTCAGGACACGTCTCTAAGGATTTCCCCATAGAAAATTTTGTTAAGTACATTTTGGTTTCTTAAGTAATTTATAAACACTTGAAAAGTCAGTATTATTAACAGTTAATAATGAGTATCAAGTCAGAATTTACACAAAACACAGTGAACATTTCAGACACCAGTGATACATTTTTTTAGTGAAACAGTAATTGTAACAGAGTTAAATGTAAGAGAAGTTAAATGTAAGAGAGAATTAATTTCAGAGAGAATTAATTTCAGAGAAAGTTAATTTCAGAGAGAGTTAATTTCAGAGAGAGTTAATTTCAGAGAGAGTTAATTTCAGAGAAAGTTTATTGTAACAGAAAGTTTATTGTAACAGAAAGTTTATTGTAACAGAAAGTTTATTGTAACAGAAAGTTTATTGTAACAGAAAGTTTATTGTAACAGAGTTAATTTCAAAAGAGAGTTAATTTCAAAAGGGAGTTAATTTCAAAAGAGTGTTAATTTCAAAAGAGTGTTAATTTCAAAAGAGTGTTAATTTCAAAAGAGAGTTAATTTCAAAAGAGAGTTAATTTCAAAAGAGAGTTAATTTCAAAAGAGAGTTAATTTCAAAAGAGAGTTAATTTCAAAAGAGAGTTAATTTCAAAAGAGAGTTAATTTCAAAAGAGAGTTAATTTCAAAGAGAGTTAATTTCAGAAGAGAGTTAATTTCAAAAGAGAGTTAATTTCAAAAGAGAGTTAATTTCAAAAGAGAGTTAATTCCAAAAGAGAGTTAATTTCAAAGAGAGTTAATTTCCAAAGAGAGTTAATTTCAAAAGAGAGTTAATTTCAAAAGAGAGTTAATTTCAAAAGAGAGTTAATTTCAAAAGAGAGTTAATTTCAGAGTTATTTTCACTGTTATATTCAGTATAGAATAATTTTATTTTATGTATCAAACATAATAGTATCGTACCTTCGTGTACATTAGAGTGAAATGTCGTTTACATTTTATATTTTTGTTTGCAAATTTTTTTCAATTACGGAATTGAATTGACTTGCAAATTAAGAGAGAGAGTGTTTAGAGAGAGTTTATAGATTTAGAGAGATATTTGAAGTCAGTTTAGTTGCAAAGAAGTTGCAAAGAAGTTTTGAAGTCAGTTTTAGTTGCAAAGAAATTGCAAAGAAGTTTCGAAGTCAGTTTTAGTTGCAAATAAGTTGCAAGTCAGTTTCGAAGTCAGTTTTCGTTGCAAATAAGTTGCAAGTCAGTTTTGAAGTCAGCTTTCGTTGCAAATAAGTTGCAAGTCAGTTTTGAAGTCAGTTTTCGTTGCAAACAAGTTGCAAGTCAGTTTTGAAGTCAGTTTTCGTTGCAAATAAGTTGCAAGTCAGTTTTGAAGTCAGTTTTCGTTGCAAATAAGTTGCAAGTCAGTTTTGAAGTCAGTTTTCGTTGCAAATAAGTTGCAAGTCAGTTTTGAAGTCAGTTTTCGTTGCAAATAAGTTGCAAGTCAGTTTTGAAGTCAGTTTTCGTTGCAAACAAGTTGCAAGTCAGTTTTGAAGTCAGTTTTCGTTGCAAACAAGTTGCAAGTCAGTTTTGAAGTCAGTTTCGTTGCAAACAAGTTGCAAGTCAGTTTTGAAGTCAGTTTTCGTTGCAAACAATTGCAAGTCAGTTTTGAAGTCAGTTTTCGTTGCAAATAAGTTGCAAGTCAGTTTTCGTTGCAAATAAGTTGCAAGTCAGTTTTATTTGTAAATAAGTTGAAAATCAGTTTTCAGTTGGTTGCATCCAAAAGGGACAACCAAACCCCAGAGATTTATAAAGATACTTGACAAGCGTTCAAGTTAGATAGTTTAAGTTTCAGAATACTTGACAAGCGTTCAAGTTAGTTAAGTTTCAAGAATACTTGATAAGAGTCAAGTCAGAGTTCAAACTTGACAAGCCAGAGATAGTTTCAAATACTTGACAAGAGGTCAAGTCAGAAGGTTGCGCCAAGATGGACAACCGCCCCAGAGATTTATAGAAATACTTGACAAGAGGTCAAGTCAGAAGGTTGCGCCAAGATGGACAACCGCCCCAGAGATTTATAGAAATACTTGACAAGAGGTCAAGTCAGAAGGTTGCGCCAAGATGGACAACCGCCCCAGAGATTTATAGAAATACTTGACAAGAGGTCAAGTCAGAAGGTTGCGCCAAAAGGGACAACCGCCCCAGAGATTTATAGAAATACTTGATAAGAGGTCAAGTCAGAAGGTTGCGCCAAAAGGGACAACCGCCCCAGAGATTTATAGAAATACTTGATAAGAGGTCAAGTCAGAAGGTTGCGCCAAAAGGGACAACCGCCCCAGAGATTTATAGAAATACTTGATAAGAGGTCAAGTCAGAAGGTTGCGCCAAAAGGGACAACCGCCCCAGAGATTTATAGAAATACTTGATAAGAGGTCAAGTCAGAAGGTTGCGCCAAAAGGGACAACCGCCCCAGAGATTTATAGAAATACTTGATAAGAGGTCAAGTCAATAGGTTGCGCCAAAGGGACAACCGCCCCAGAGATTTTAGAAATACTTGATAAGAGGTCAAGTCAATAGGTTGCATCCAAGAGGACAACCGCCCCAGTTTTGAAGAAGCCAGTTTTGAAGAAGCCAGTTTTGAAGAAGCCAGTTTTGAAGAAGAGTTTTGAGAAAGTTTTGAAGAAGTTAGTTTTGAAGAAGTTAGTTTTGAAGAAGTTAGTTTTGAAGAAGTTAGTTTTGAAGAAGTTAGTTTTGAAGAAGTTAGTTTTGAAGAAGTTAGTTTTGAAGAAGTCAGTTTTTAAGTCCCAAGTCATTTCAATGCAGTCAATTGAATTCAACTTTTTCTTTGTAAGTTAAGAGAATTTAATTTAAGAAAATGTAATTTAAGAATTTAATTCAACCTTTTTGCGTTGTAAAGAGAACCTTTCTTTGTTTTGTTGTAAGAGGAAATGGACCGATTTGTCTTTTCTTTTTTATGCCATTGTTGCGTATAAAAATATATAGGTAAAATGACATATTTTATTGTTGGCAACCAAAACCGTTTTTACAAATGTTGGTAACGAGTTTTATAATTATTGCGATTATATGATGACAGAAATAGTGTAATAATTAATCGATCATGTACCTAATTTATCTTGCTCTGTATGGTCGGGAAATTTACCCGTAGGACCGCACACCCTAAATTTCAGTTGTGTTTATTCTTTTTTGTCATTTAATTTTAATAAAACTTCTACACAATAAAACATATGTATTTATCATATGCAAACAAGTTTTCAGACTAAAATATCAAATAATTCAAATTCTATCAACATTCAACGAAAGAGTATGATTTTTCTACTTAACATGCAAAAAATTATTAAACCTTTTTAATATTTTTTTTAGTATATAAAAAATAATTTTTAATGTAAAATTTACCTGAAATTATTAAAAGAAAAGATTGTTCGAAATGCTTTCCTTCCATTTCAATAACACTTTTTATTCTTGGCCGAAACTCATCTAAGGTTCGATTTACTTTTATTTTTAAGAATATTATAAAATTATGTTTAGCTCATTAAAATGCATAAATTGGTTTATATTTTAATTTGTATTCTTAATTTCTTAATTCAATTATCGTACCGATACTTCTGGTTAATGTTTATATAGTTCATATATAGCTAGGAATGTTACTAGTCGAATTTAATTCCATCTTCAAAAATTCAATTTTTAAACCGTGAGATTTACTTTCATCAATTGTAAGTCCTCTAAGTACATTTCTTTGTATTACCTTAATACGTGGAACTGATTTAATTAAATACTTAAATACTACCTTGAACTTAAAGGATTTTATAATAATAATGATAATAATAATAATAACAACAATAATTGACTCAAAAGATTTTATAACCCTAAAACCCATCTTAAATTATTATACATTATTTTTAAACTTTGTTAATTCAAAAAAAATCTCTACACATACACACGCATGTATGCACACTATATATACTATATATACAAACCTTATTCTAAAATCATTCGATATCACAAACTATTTCATAGCGTGTAGGTGCTAACTCTGCTATTTATATAGTCCTAAGCCTTTTTGCTTACTATATATAAATTTTTGCTCAGGCATTTATTCAGTTAATTTAAGAATCCTCTCCGCTAGTCTGTCCCTCAAAGTTATGATACACACTTTGTATCTAATACACACAAATACACACTAGACCACAGGTCTATACATCATCCATTACGTAATTCGATTTTTTACCTACAATAGTCAATAAAATTAGTTATAGACTGCACGATCAGGGTAACTTTGGAAAATAATTTATATTTTTTTCCTTTTACCTACTATTCATTATGTACATAATTTTTTCCCACAGAAAAATAAAAATTTTGTAAAAAAAATTTAACAATATCTTCTTTGTCTAGCGTAATTGTTTGTCTAAAATTGAAGTATTAATCTTTGAATTTTTTTTATTATATAATAACTCACTTGCTCTGTATAAAAATTTGTAATGTAAAGAAAAAAATTCGTCATCTAACTTGAAGTAGTTAGGATGTTATTTTCTCATTTGTATTGTATTAATGGTACCCTATTAGATTATTGTATAAATATCGTTTTTTTTTAAAAGGGAGAGCAATGTAAAAATGAAATGAATAATCAATATTCATTTTTACATAAGAACCAAAATCGCTTAACGCGAGTTTGGATAGTAATTTTACTTGTGGCTTCCTATTCTTGATCGTGTCAAAACCCTACGATCTACCATACCTATGGTTTAGTCGTATCCATTTTTATTTGTTATAGAAGTTATTAATTAATTGTGATTGTCTTGCATCTCACCCTCGTCCCTAGATTATGCATACACATTGCATATAACTCTTTGCCTCTAATTCGTTCTTGTAAATCTTCCTAATAATGATTTGTATTATACGTACAAAATTTAATAACTATGACGTCATAAAGTAACTTAATTCTCTTCACGTTTTCCATACCTTGAACACTGAATCACGTGTTTAGTATTTGGACATCTTCCGTATTGAATGTATGGTAAATTCCTTAATAATAATAATAATAATAAAATAAAAAAAAAAAAGAAACTTCATTCTCTATACATCATTAGTTATGTTGTTTCCTACCTATTGTCTACTGATACCTATCAACCTATCAGTCCATATTTTACGCGTCTCTATATTACGCACACAACCCATTGGATTATGTACATGTAAAATACGTCCACATATATTTTTTTTATTATTTTTTTTTTAAGTGCGTTCAACCTTCAAGGCATTCATTAGGCTTACAGTAGTTAAATGCTCAAATTGCGAATCAGCAGAACCGAACGTTTCTAAGATAAACATCTTTCGCTCTGATCCAAATCTATAACATATAATGTAATATAACATATTATGTTGTATATAAATTATCTTGTCATGTCTCATGTACTTGTGTTGTACTAATAACCATATATATAATAACCATATATAATCTGACCATATAATCTGACCATATAATCTGACCATATAATCTAACCATATAATCTAACCATATAATCTAACCATATAATCTAACCATATATATATATATAAAAACTGTAAGAATGGTAACGACGTAATGTACTTCAATGAAACTATAATTGAATGTAATGACTTTATATATAATGTAAGAATGTACTTTAATAGAATTGTAAGGGACAATCATAAGCGAATGGGAAGTAATCCATAATCGAAATCATAATTGTAATAAACCCAAACAAAAATGATATCGCCTTCAGAAATGAAGACGTGGCAAAAAAAAATAAGATTAGTTTTTTTTTTAATTTTTTTTTATTTTTATTTGGAAACTTTCAAACACCTGATCGTGTTTAAAAGGGGGGAAACTTAACCTCCAACTGCCATCCCCCAACATTCAGGCATATTTTATACATGTATTTGTAAAATGAAGGACACTTCATTACGAGACTCTGCCTTGGACTGCTAAGAGACTCCCCTGGTTAGCAGCCTCGCTGCGGGGAGGGAGGTCGAACCTCTACCCCTGTAAATTCAGAGCAGTACCTGTATATTTTTAAGAAGTAAATTTACAGTAAGAGAAACTTTTTATTTTCCCCCTCGAGTTGGGCTATCGTCAGAGGAACTTAGTAAAGTCGAAAAGTTATAAAGTATCAGAGAAAGAATTAGAAAATTATAGAAGAAAAGTATCAGAAGAAATATCCGTTGCTTGCCTCCCTAACTAGAACCCCCTTCGAATCCGAACCGACAAAGGGCCATAAAAGGGGGGGTTAACATATGTTAATTAAAGCCGATACCACACAAAACAAAATTACATTAAATACAGTTAACTCATAAACAAATTTTTTTGGTTCTAAAATTTGTATTAAGAAATAGATAAGGAAAATATCAACTAATTTTATTAAAATTATATTTTATTTACCTAATCTATGGATAGGTTATATATTTCTCTCAACAAGGCGTAAAATTTGTATAGTAACGAGATAAGTTTGTCATTATCATGATTAACTAACAGTAACATCATCATAACGATATATATATACATAGAGTGCATCTAAATAATTACTTGGACCACCCTCAGATTTTTCTTTTTTGGTTAAATCCCAGAGAAGGTAGCATTTCTTGATAACAATCATTCTTCTGAGACTAAGTGTGTCTAGACATATCGCAAAAAGACAAATACCCATAAACGGCATATCTTAATCCTTTGAAAACGTTTACTAAATCTCATTTCACGTCAAATATGTAAGTGGTCTAAGTAATTTGAGCAACCACCGTATATTTCAGACATTTTAAAAAAGACCAGGGTGTATATGCACATTTGAATACTTGTAATTTATATTTCATAAGTTCAAATATCGTTACGTTTTCCTTCATTGTCATATAATTTAGCCAGTTAAACTGTAACTGTTGTTCTAAGCTATACATCTGTAAGATAATTTTAAAGAAATTCTACCAATAAACCAAACCATTTGTGTAATGCAGCTATAAAACCATGAAAATGTTCGATACATTTGCAGTAACAAAAATCGGTCTAGTCATGCATATACGAATAGATTCATAAGCAATTACTGAAATATCGAATCCATTTTCTACTTTTAAATATCCTCTTAAACACTGTTATTATAATTCCCTTCGCAATAAAAAGCAGTTGACAACTCAATCGTAAACACCTTTTAACGTAGACCTGCTTCTGTTATGTGTAATTTATTGTTTCAACTATCTGTAACGATGACTAGTTGTTGTTATTATTATTTAAGTGTTTCAGTACGTCTTATATTTAATTTCACCTTTGTCTAATTAGCTTTTTTTACTCAGGTTAGAGAGTTAGGGCGATGAATTCAATCTCATAAGGGAAAATAGCGATCGTGCATTTCATGAACATTATGCTATTTTATGCTTCTATTTCAAACCCTATGGTTCTATTAAGCTTATCAGCATCAACATACCGTTAACAATATATAATATAGACACACGCGCGCACACACGCACACACAAATATATATATATATATTAGGGTGGTCCTTAAAATTCAAAGTTGGGAAGTTTCAGCTCCCACCCACGGAAATCATTCGAATGGTTGAGAAAACTCTCTAGTTGAATTTTTATTAAATCGGACAACGTTTACCCCTCCCTCATCGACCTTCAACTTTACCCCCGGAGTTGTTGCCCGGTTGCAGTTGTTGCCGTTGTTGCCCGGTTAGCGATCCTGGGTCTGTAGGGTTCGCTTCCGAGTCCGGAAACTGGCAGCGGTGGCGAGCGACGACTTGCAGGAGGAACTGGAGTTGCTCCTCGTCGTGGGTCAGCGTCCGGTTACTCTTGGACGAGGGCAACTCCTCGCTCGGCATGGTCGTTGATTACGGCGAGCCCTCCCACACGTGCCGCCGCTGTCTTGAAGTCTTCCCGCTTCGGCCAGGTCTCCGGGTCGACCTCGAGGAAGCCGTCCTCCAGTCGAAGTTTCTCGAAGAAACCTCGTGTGTTGGACGACGCCAGGTCTTCCAACTGAAGCCCGGCGAGTACTCGGTTTGGCAGCGTGGGCCGCTTCGCCGGGGACTCCTCACCGACCCGGTCGTGGAGAGAGGCGATGATCTTCCTCTTCTGATCGACGGCGATCCCCGGATCGAACAGCGCCAGCGCCACCAGCTCCTCCGACAGGTACCAGAGGTGGTTCTAGAACTTGGTCAGCGCCGCCTTGGCCACCGCAGGGTTGATGTCAGAGTAGGCCAGCAGGTCCTTGAGGAGGGCGAAGTCATTTCGGGGGGCAGTTGCGGCGATCGGAGCCTCCGTCCACGCCTTGGCGTAGACCCGACAGACGAAGATGCAGATGCTCCGGAGGCCACTCTCCTCCCTCGCCGTGAGTTTGAACTGCTGTCGGAACATCCAGACCTTCAAGGCGTAGATTGCCTTCGTCATCCAGCGGGCGTGGTGAATCGGCCCGGGAGCTCGGAAACGCACTCCTCGCGGGGGGACGTGACCGACGAAGAGGAGGGTGAGCTCGAGCAGCTCACGGTAATCGTCGCGCAGGTCCTTGCGCTCGACTATCGCCTTCTCAAACCACTCCGTGTCGACAGTGGTGAGCAGAGGAGCGACATCGGGGTGCGCAGCGCCGGACTCGTACTGGCTTCTGTCCAGGAAATCCCAGCGCTCCTGAAAACGCTTGAAGAGGGTCACGTCAGGACCGGACGTGGGGCCCATCACAGCCGTGAACGCCGCACCGAGGAGGAGCTCCAGCACATGATGGCGGCACGCGAAGTAGAGCAAGTCTTTCGCGAGGTGTTGCTCGATGAGGACGCACGCTCCGTTGTTCCGGCCGGTGTTCGAGGCGGTGGTATCGAATGACAAGCCACTCACTTGCTCAGTGAGCTCCCACTCCTCCAACGCGTTGAGGACGGCCTTGGCCATCTCAGAGCCCGTTCCACTCGGCAGCTTCGGGACGCCCAGGAGCTGCACCGCGCCGTTACCGGAGACCAAGATGGGAAGCCGATCGACTCGCTCCTTGCTCGTCAAGTCCTGCATGAGCTTGCCGTCCCAGTGAACGACAAGATTGCCTGCCCTCAGCTCTTCCTTGAGCGCCACGTTGAGCCTGGAGCGGTGCCTGCGCCGGTGTCGGCGGATGGAGCTGCGGTTGATATTGAACTCTGCGACGTCGTGCCCAAGCGACCGGGCAACCTCTGTCAGGACGTAGACAGCTCCTCGGTCGGTCACCTTCGTGCGATCCAGCGACGACGCCACAGCCGCCGAAACGATGTTCGTCGTGCCCCGCCTGGAGCGCTTCGGAGCCCGAGGGCTCCCTTCTTCTCCATGGTCGTCGCTCTCCGCTGCGCTTGCGGCACCACTGGAAGAGGACGAAGACCACTCGAGCTCCACTCGGGCCGTAGATGTCGTCGCTTCTTCCTCGGCTCGCTGCCTCCGTCGGTCTTCTTCCCCTTGGCGTTGAGATGCGCGAGCATCGACAGCGGCTAGCGTCGAGTCGACGGACCCCAGCTTGCCGCGCCGACGGGGTTCGCGCTGAGCGAGGAGGAACGCCTTGTCCTCCTCGTTCTTGAGCAGCTCCATGGCGTTAGCGGCAGCGACGTCGAACAGGTTCATCATCCGCTCGCTGAACTCGTCCTCCCGCTTCGCTTGAGCGCCAGCTCGCCCCTTGTTCCTCTTCACATCGTTGAACTCCTTGTGGAGCTTCTCAATCTTGGTGACGATGTGGTCCTTCCGGCGGAGGGGGATTCGCGCCTTGGACCACACCTCGGTGACGAGCTCGACGACCTGGTTGGCGGCCTCTCGAAGTGACTTCTTCTGGACGTCGATCCTGTAGACCGTCAGGGCCAAGACCTCTTTTTGCGAAGGAAGTTGCGACCCGGCGATCGATTCCTGCGGGGCAATCAGGTAGCGCAGCTTTGCTGCCATGATCCAGGTTATCTACTAAAGGTTGAAGGAGTTATTCACTATTCAGTTTAAATTATAATCATTAGAATTTACAGTTTACACACATTAGTTATCCAACCACTGACGGGTAGCTTGACTTATGGTTAAAGGAGTTATTCAGTTTAAATTATAATCATTAGAATTTACAGTTTTACACACATTAGTTATCCAACCACTGAAAATCTGGAAAGAATGAAAAAGACAAACATTACAATTAGTAACATTTACTTGAAAGTCAAAAAATTAGCTTAATGGTAATGCTCAATGAGGGAGGGGTAAACGTTGTCCGATTAAAAAAATAAATCACCTAGAGAGTTTTCTCGACCATTCGAACGATTTCCGCGGGTGGGAACTGAAAAAATGTTCAACTTGAAATTTCACCCCCAAAGGACCACCTAATATATATATATATATATATATATATATATATTGAAAATAATAAGAAAACAGGAAGTAGAAGCGTAGAAAATATCGTACGTAAATAGTACGCAAAAGGAAAATGCAGATATCGGGATGGACAATGAATATATGCACATCACACATTATACAACACGCATTACACAATTGGATACTGCAAATTTGAAAAGAAATGCAAGTTCCACCATCTTACGGTCTCCAACTGCTATGCAAGATATGGGAGTTGCAAATACAGAAAAAAATGCCGTTACCACCACCCTCAAGGGAAAGCAACGAGTGAACAGGAAAAACGAACATCTAAGATGAGTGCCAATTTTTTAGAAGCATCCAACACAATTCAGCTGCTAAATACTATCCAGCAATTAAAAAATCAGCTGACAAATATAGGAATCCGAGAGCCGGACAAAAGTCCCGCACAAAGGCACTTCATGCATTATCGCGACAACTGGTACTGACAAAAATAAAAAGAGGTAAATTCTCGGAGACGCAAAAGGCAACGAAACAGGCGCCCCCATTGGAAAACAAATCGGAACCACCTGTATGCGAAAACGATAGAAAAAAAATAAAAATAATCCTAGCCAACATTCAGGGCCTTAAATCAAACCATTCCCCGAACAAAGTTTTTTACCTGAAATGACTCATGCAAGAAGCCGGAGCAGACTTTGCATGCCTCACGGAAACTCATCTAAAGGACTGCCAGGCGAACTGTGAAAACTGTGAGCCCTGTATTGACAAAAAAGTAATACAAATTGAGAACTATAACATCCTCCGAGCCGACAGAACAGTGAGACGTAAAGAAGGATGTGCTATTTACACACGTGAAAGGCATATGGCAGAAATGACTATAAGTACCTCAAACAGCTACGTAGAATGTGTAGCAGCAAATGTTGAAAAAATAAATATGGTACTAATTGTAATGTACAGACCCCAAAACACGCCAACCTCAAAATTTTCAGATTTCATTACAGAGGTAAGAAACTGAGTAAAAATCTATTCTCCAACCCCAAATATTTTTCTCTGCGGTGATTTTAATTTCCCATTCATTAAATATTAAAGATAGGGAAAAATATATGTATACACCAGGACATGGTGGGCACACGAGAAGACCAGGAGCAGGTAAAAATGCTACTAGCTCCAGCTGATGAATTTATGTTAACACAAGAAATAACAGAAAACAAAAGATTACTGTTGTATTCACAAACAACAGTAATCTATTTGATAAGGTAGAAATATCCCCAACTATGATATCGGACCACAAAATCATTGAAATAACAACTAATATAAAGGTAACAGGAAAGAAAAGAACACGCACAACAAAAAGAAGGAAATTCGAAATTTTTAATTTTCACTCCAAAACTATAAACTGGGAAGATGCTGCATCGAGCATGGAAGTAATAGACTGGAAAACCATTTTCGAGGCCAAGACAACGGAAGAGATGCTAATGACTTTAGAGGAGAAGACATTAGAAATTGTGGAAAGACATGTCCCAAAAATACAACAAAGAGGAAGAGAAGCAGGTTCGAAAGACAAAAGAAGGGCATTGTTTCGAAAGAGAAAAAGAGTGACTGCAAAATTAAACAACTGTAAATACAACAACATCAGGAACTAATTGAGAAGCATACAGAAAAAGAAGAAGACGACGCTATAGAAGCAATAAAGGTTAACTCAGAGTACTTCTTTAATTTCGCAAAAAGAAAGTCAAAAAATTATGCGACTATCGGACCTTTAAAAAACAAGAACAGTGCTTTATCTGGTGATCTAACAGAAGTATCTGAAATATTAAGAGCTCAGTACGAAACATCTTTCAGTATCCCAAAAACTGACAAATTGATATGCGATAGAAATGCGTTCTTTGAAGAAGAACTACAAGGGGAAAGTATAACGGACTTCTACTTTACGACAGATGATATTACAAAAGCTATAGGAAAACTAAAAAACACACTCAGGCGCAGGACCGGATAAATGGAATGCCACACTGATCAAAAACTGTAAGAATGCAATCGCTGAGCCCCTATATTGGATATAGAGAAGATCACTAGACACGGGAGAAATACAGGGCATCCTGAAGAGCGCGAACATAGTCCCAATATATAAAGGAGGACAGAAAATCTATGACTTTTTGGAAACACAAAAAATTCAATGATAACCAACATGGGTTTCTGTCAAGCAGATCATGCCTATCACAACTAATGGAACACTACAACAACATTATAGATGCACTTAACAGTAACGAAAACTATGATGTAATATACACAGACTTTGCTAAAGCGTTCGACAAGGGTGACCATTAGGGTGGCCCACTTTTCAATTTCTTTTGAAAAGTATAGGTGATCGTGGTTTTTCCCATTATTTGGCACTATACTAGCACATTGGTACCATTTTTACAAAAATTGATCAATATTTAGGGGTCTCGCATCGACCTTGAAATTACTAGTTTTTTTTTTTAAATGCGTACTTTTTAACTTTTTACTGAATCAAGATAAATCATTAAGTAGGGATGTTTTCTGAATCCTCTTAATGAGAGAAGTCGTTTGGTGTGCCTGCCAATGTCATACGACTAACGGTTTAAAGGTTGTGCCTGTATACAGGTAATACCAATGTGCTAGTATAGTGCCAAATAATGGAAAAACCACGATCACCTATACTTTTCAAAAAAATGAGTCACCATACCCGGGCGGAATGTATAATGTATATAGGTAATTAGAAAATGCACTATGCCTGTGCCAGGTACCTAACCTATTTCTTTTTTTGCAGATCATAACATTTTGAAATTCTGTCTGAGTTCCTCATCCTTTGTCATGGACAAATCGATGGCAACCATAACTGGAAGAACTCTTGAAGCTACAAATAGAGAGTCATCAAAAGGAAAGGCGAAAATAACATCGCTACCTTCTCTAAGATCGGCCTCGGAAATTTTTTTAGTTGGCCAACCGTCGTCCTCCATCAGTGGTAGCAAATTGCTAACAACACGGCAGGTTTTTGTGCCCACTTTACATCCGATTGGCAAGTTATCTTTAAATACGACTAGAATACAATTAAAAGCACGCACAAAGAGGTCATCGTTAGCCACAACATCATTATTAAATACAAGTTTATAAACACTCCTTTCCAATCGACGGTTTATTTTTACCGACCTGAGCTTTTCAATCGTGAACTCTTCTTCACACTGCACAGCGGCAGTTGAAATAATCTTCTAAGTCGTTACGACAGCTGCTCATTATATAAATCAATAGTTCTTCAGGGTGAACGGTGTAGGTGAGCTCAGCCGTATACCGCTCAAGTGTTTTGTACCAAAGTTCATGATATTTCAAAGAGTCTAAACCTTTTAAATAAGCATCCAGCTGGAGACCATTCTCGACTTGTTCAGTCCTACACTCGGTAAACCCATCGAGCAGAGCGGTGTATGCGTATTCAAGAACTGTATAAAAATAAAGCATATCCGTAATACGCCCGTCTAATATAGGCTTCAGCTTGCGGAATCCGACAATTTCAAACATTCTGTTGAGGATGAAATGGTTTCGCGTAGGGACAAGAACGTTATTACCAGATGCATTCTTCCACATCAGTCTTATATCAATGCATGGCTGATCGTTATTTATACACAACGTACAAACAACGGCATATGAGGGGGTGTCACTAATCTGCTCTCTTCTTGTACCTACACCTGCAGGAATTTTATAACGATCTCCAGTCCAATTCTCAACTACCACGAAGATTCTATTCATCTCCTCAACACTTAACCCTCGAACTCCCTCCCAACGGGTTCCATATGGACCCCAGTAGGTCTCTATGAAGCTGCAGATTTTTAAAATAATTTACTGAAGAGCCTGTGGTTGCATGACTTTGTATGTTTTATTGAGTTGTTTTGACATAGTATGTATTAATAAAATGCATTTGATTTTTATTACAAAAACATTAGTATATAACAGTTATTACCATGGGGGTCCATATGTACCCCTACCTAATTATATATATATATATATACACAGGGCGTCCCAAAAAAATGTATACACACTTTAACAGCTGATAGCTCAATTGATGTTTCTTTCTTTCCAAGTTAAACCCATTAGAATTAATAATGGCAGACTAAGCTTTGAACAAAGGAAATTCATTCTAAAATGCTACTGGAAGTGTGAAAACGCAGTTGAAGTTCAAAGACAGTTTAGGAGGGAGTTTCAAACAGATCCACCAACGCGACTTACCATCACTCGAATTAGAGATAAGTTTGAAGTTGATGGAACTGTTCAGAATGTCCACAAGAAGCGTTCCGGAAGACCACGGACATCGACAAGCCCAACAAAGCAAGAAAGAGTACTGGAAACGTATCACCAAAGTCCAAGAAAATCTGTGCGGCAAGCGAGTCGTGAGGTAGGAATTTCAGAATCGTCTGTCCAACGCATTTTGAAGCGCTGTCAATGGAAAAGTTACATTCCAAGATTAGTCAATGCTATTAATGAAGATGATCCGGACCGAAGAGTGGAGTATTGCGAGTGGTACTTGGCACGATGTGGATGTGGATTGGACGAAGGGGTTTCGTAGAATACCCTCCGCGTTCACCAGACCTCACACCACTAGACTTTTTTTATGGGGATACATAAAAGACAAAGTCTACGCTATAAAACCTGCAACAGTCGCTGAATTGAGAGCAGCCATTGAACGAGAATGCACACAAATACCAAACGAAATGTTTCGTGATGTTTGCGATTCCATTGCTTCGCGTTATCAGCAGTGCCTGGACCAGAACGGACGTCAGTTTGAAAACAGGCGTTCACAAAACAATTAAATAATGTCTGTAGATTCTATTACATTTTGAAAATGAAATGTATTTTAATAAACACTGCCTTTATAAGTATTTAAAGTGTGTATACATTTTTTTGGGACGCCCTGTATATTACTTTGAAAGATAATGCAATATTGGACTGAAATTTCGTTATAACGTTGCGCAATCCCAAAATCAGGTAGTGTAAGTAAACGGAGTTCGATATTTCCGCAATGATCGTGTAAAATTGGTAGCAATTGAATGTTCCTTTCCCTCCAATTGTTACAAAGCCATGGACGAAAATATACTCAGGCAATTACTTATGGAAGATAGTACAGGTGAAGAAGACAGTGATTCCCCAGATGATTTATTAGAGCCATCAGAGGACGAAAGTGAAGATGACCATTTGTCAGGTATGATAATGCCCATGATAATAATAATGTGTGTGTGTGTGTGTGTGTGTGTAACTTTGCTGCTCCATAATTTTAGTTCTTTTGGATCTCTCAATTAGCTTATCATTGTCACAATTTTTTTCCTGATTATATAGTTTTTACTCCAAAGTATTTTGCAATGTTTCTGGTTTTTCAGATCACTATTATATAGATTGTCATTTCCATTTTTTTTTTTGGTTCCTAGGTTTAATTTTTATTCCATAATAGTTACATATTGTTTCTGAATTTTCAGTTGCATCTGTTATTGGTTCATCGTCAGAATCTGAAACAGAATCTAGTCAAAATCAGCACTGTCGACAAGTACAATGTTTGACTTCAAAAGATGGAAAGATGCTTTGGTCTGGCCATCCTCTGCGGCAATGAACAGGAAGAAGAACTTTGGCAAATATTATACGATCAGAACCTGGTCCAACAAGGTATACAATAAGAAATATTGATACGGTTGTTTCACCTTTTGAGCTTATCTTCAAAAATAGTGTTCCAAGTAAAGGGTGGGGCACGGGAACCAAGTGTTTTTGGAATAATCAGGAAAATGATATTTATTTTTGTAAAGAAAATATATTGGTAGAACAACATTCGTAAGAACATAGCATTTCATGTCATAATAATCATGTACCGAAAATTATATCTGGCATATGATGTCCTTGGCCGTCGACGCATTGTTGAAGGCGTTTACGAAAATTGGCCTCCACTCTTCCCAGCAGGTCTCTGTTGATTTGGATGATTTGTTGACGGATCGCTTCCTTCAATGCATCTAATGTACGGGGCTTGTCCTCGTAGACACGTGACTTGAGGTACCCCCATAGAAAGAAGTCACATGTGGACAAGTCAGGGGACCGAGGGGGCCATGCAATGTCACCAAATCTCGAAATGAGATGACCATCTCAATGTAACGCCCAGATGTTATGGTAACGGTAACCCCATTTTGTTCGAAGAAATAGGGACCGATGACGCCAAACTTTCCCACCGCGCACCAAACTGTAACCTTAGGGCTATGCAGCGGTTTTTCATGGAGTTGTCGCGGATTTTCAGCAGCCCAATACCGACAGTTTTGATTGTTGACGGCCCCATTAAGGTGGAAATGGGCTTCATCACTCATTACCACCATCATGTTTTCATTCTGCTCATAAAGTGCAAGCATTTCCTGTGCAAAATTCAGTCGTTGGGGGCAATCGTTTACATTCAATTCCTGCACCATCGCTAACTTGTATGGGTGAAAATGTAATTCTTCATGCAAAATCCGTCTAACAGTACGATTGCTGATTCCGAGTGCAGCTGAATGTCTCCGAGCAGAGCGGCCTGGACTTTGCAACATCGCTTGTCTGACCCTTTCAACGTTCTCTGGAGTACGCACAGTGCGTTGCGGCCCCTTCGGTTTTGTTTTCATTATTGAGCCTCCTGTTCGAAGAGTGTTAACCCAACGTAAGATTGTGTCACGAGCGGGAACAGAGTCATTTCGATGAATGTTGAATCTGCGGCGAAACGCACGCTGAACTGCTGTCACTGACTCGCCACTCCTAACAAAATGATCATACGCGAACATGCGGTGTTCTAACGTCCACTGCTCCATGGTGGCACCTGAAAGATAAAGGTGAGTGTTAGTTAAAGTTAAATGCTATGAACCCAGGAATGGAATGCTACCTACCGCACGCCCCTCCCATTCCTAATGGCCGATTACTAGCTATTCAAAAAACACTTGATTCCCGTGCCCCACCCTATACTATTGTGAAATATACGAATCAGGAAGATGAGCGAGTGTACCAAGAAAGGTGGGTTGCACTTACTATGAATGAATTTGAACGTTTTTTAGGTCTTCTAATACTTACTGGTGTTTACAAATCAAATAATGAGCCAATCTGTGAGCTTTGGAGTACAAATAGTGGCCGAACAGTATTCTCCAAAACCATGTCTTGAAACAGGTTTCAAATGTTGTCAAGGGTTTTACGATTTGATGATGCGTCGAGACGACGTCAGCAAAGGTCCACTGATAAAATGTGTCCTATTAGACAGGTATTTCAAGAATGGGTAGATGATTTACAAATGTGTTATTCCTAGTGACAATCTTACAATTGATGAGCATTTGGTTACATTTCGGTGAAGATGTCCTTTCAGACAATATATTCCCAGTAAACCGGGAAAATATGGTTTGAAATTTTGGGTTTGCTGTGACAGCCCAACATCTTACGTTTCTAACATTCAATTATATACTGGAGAGGGAACAGAATCAAGGAGCAAGAGTAGTGATTGACATGGTAAAAGGAATGGGAAAAAAGTGGTCGAAATGTAACATGTGATAACTTTTTCACTTCATTAGATTCATGGAAAAAATTGAAGCAAATGGACTTAACATTATTAAGAACCATAAGAAAGAATAGGAAAGAAATTCCAACTCAACTTCTCACAACCAAAGGACGCCAAACATATTCATCTATGTTTGTTTTCCACACAGATGGAACTTTAGTCTCGTACGCACCAGAAAAGGGAAAAGTTGTAACATTGCTATCACCACTCACGACCAGCCCAAGATTGATACAACACGTAATGACAAAAAGCCCATTATGATTTTAGATTACAATCGGACCAAAGGTGGCGTTGACACAGCTGATCAAACGGTTCGGAAGTATTCAACCAAGCGAAAATGCAGAAGATGGCCCATGGTAGTATTTCATAACATGCTTGATATGAGCCTCTAAATAGCTTCATCATTTGGATGCATGTAAATAAAAATTACAAAAATGGAAAAAGTCACACAAGGCGACTTTTTCTAGTTGAACTAGGCAATCAGCTAATAAGTAATGAAACTCAAGTAGCACCACAATGTCCTTCCAATACAGGAAATGAATATGATACACCAAATCCTAGTACTTCAGTAGACTCAAGGAAACGGGGACGATGCACGTTTTGTCCACGAACTAATGATAAAAAATCTCGGGACAAGTGCGTAAAGTGTCAGAAGTTCGCTTGTGCTAATCACATCTCAAAAGTATGTCATAATTGCATATAGGTTGATGTACTGTACAATGATTATATATATATATATATATATATAACTTATATATATATATTATATATAGGGTGAACCAAATGTAGGTGGACAGTAAATGATAACGTTTATTTTGAGAATACATATTTAATTTTTTTGTATACTATAATACAAAATAAAATTTAAATAAATTTTGTTATAATATTTAATATAATAAAACACAAACACCATAGTTATAATGAACACCATAGTTATAATATAATATAACACAAACCGTATTCAACCTACTGTCCACCTACTTTTGGTTCACCGTGTATATATATATATATATATATATATATATAATTTCACCAAAATTGTTAGTTCTATATTACAAAGGATTTTTGTATTTTTTCATTTTTTTGTATCTGTAATTGGGCCCGTTTAAACTTTTTTTTTTTTGAACTTGCAAACTGCATGTAAGCGCTTTTTTCGGTTATAATGTATCATATGTTAATATGTATAATTAATGTTTCTTGCATCCTTTATTACATTTCCTTTCCGACTTAGGGGTCCAAATGTACCCCCGTGGTAAAAATTGTTTGAAAATTTTCTGGGAGTTAGAGGGTTAAATAAATAACATTCCGTTTGTTTTTCTACAAGTCGTTTCCAGTACATAGTTAATGACACCAGTTTTACGCCTGAACACGGGCAACGACTTCGTCACGGACACATCTTACACGGCGTTGAGAATTCTGCTCAAAGGAAGTTCCATCGTATTCGAGGAGAGCACGTCCAGTATGGCATATCATACTCTGGGTTGAAATTTTGGAAAAACAAAGTGGCTAATATGTATTCCTATGTAAAAATTAATTCTAAGATGGGTTTATTATTTGCAACTTTCCCGAAAAATTTCATTTTCATGGTCAAAATCGCGATTTCTGATTTGAAGGCTGCCTAACACAGCCTCAAGGCACCCAAACGAAAGCGCGCAGCTGTTCTGCATATGATTTTCTAAAAACTGCTTTTCTGACCTCATCCTTGCTTTCTTGCGTGTTTCAATACCTCTGGGTGCTGAAAAAGTGTTTAGATTTCACGTAAAACTTAAGAATTTTAAGTTTTTCTTCACAGAAAAGGCGCGGCTCACCAGCACTACACTGATCGAGTAGCGGGAGACTTGCCACCTCCACGTGTAGGTTTACACGCCTGTTCTTCCTGTATCCCTGAAAACCGTGGCCTCATAAGATCTAATATTATGATCTTATGAGGACTTTCAGCTCTTATGAGCATTAACGATGGCTTCAGCTTCTTCATCAGCCACTCGAACCTGAAAAGCTATTAAGTATGTCCTGCTTCGATCTGAACACTGGGAGCATTTCTCGATGGTCTATCCTGGCCCTCACCCACCCATCGCTCCTCTCGTGACCGTACACAGCTTGGGAAGCACTTGAGACTTCCTGTACAGATCTCTCGCAGGACTGAGTATGAACAAAGAAAGCGTCCACTTTGAGTGGATTTTTCCCGAGATCCTCGAGCTCAGTCAAGGTCATCATGTAGGTGAAAATAGGCTCATAAATATTCTCCGATTCCCAGTTAATGAGATCCTCAGGTGAAATGGCTTGCAGATTGACTTTGGGATTTTTATGGGGCAAAAGCTCTCTGATGCTCATCCTCACTGCACAGGAATGAAGCCAGGATGTCTCAGGATGTGCGTGGTAAGCTCCTCTTATCACTGCAGCAGAGATGATGTTCCTGACCTCGGTAGTCTGGTTCCTCAGCAGCCTCAGGCTTGAAAAAACGTGTGCAGGCCCAAATTTGAAGTGGTGCGTCACTTTGATGTAGTACATTTTGAAGTAGAAGTTAAGGCAGAACTTCACGAGGACCTCGAGCTTCCTCAACACCTCCCCCTTCAGTCCGTGCTCCCTCATCCACAACAGCAAGATGGCCTGTGCAGTAGTGAGCCACCTGGATTGGTTCAGAGGTCCGCACTTGAGACCAGCCAACTGTGGACTGAGACTTCCAGACTTGATCGCTTTGATCAGAAGATAGCAGTTGTGCTGGTCTGTGGAGAGAGATTTGACTATCTCTACTGGCAGCTCTATGATATCTTCATTTCCTTCCACTAGTTTGAAGTTGAAGTTGACCTCAAGTTCATTCACTTTCTCAAGAAGTTTTCCAATAGGCCCACTGAAGCCTGACCTGGGAGTTACAGGGCCGTCCAGCTTGATTAAGTGCCTCAGGGGGAGCTCATTCACATGGAGCTGACAGATCATCCAGTGGCACTTGCGACCCAGCATCTTCTCAAATAGGGCTATGGTGCCTCCAGACCACCCCGTGTTGGTGGAGTCTCCTCCAATCATTACAAGGCTCTCGTCAGCTCCGTGATCCAGAAGCCACTCATGCAGGCCCTGAGCGATCTTATGAGCAGGTTTTTCTCCTTCATCAGGTTTCTTGGGAGTGAAATGGAAGAGGTACTTTCCTTGAGGCTCCCACGTGATAATGTAATGCTCCTCGATCACTTTGCCAGGATGAAATCTCCGTCACTTCGTCATGTTGCATACTATGTAAGCTTCATTATTGGAGCAGCTTTTATATAGGTATTGAAGCTTTCTGGGTATCCTAGCCATTTCACCAGGTGCACTTTTCTCTTTCCTGAACCTTTGCTTCCTAAAATTTTCTCAATTTTAAACATAATTTTTTTCCTAAATTAAATGTAACTCTCTGCAACTCCTCGCGGTAAAAGCCTCCTGCGATTTCTTCCCCATTCAAATCTTCTACGTAATACAACATTATCTCGCCTTTAGATTTCATAGCCCTAACTTTAAAAATCTCGCGTGTCGTTCCTTGCTCAAATCCCTTCGCGAATTTATTTCCCGAACGCGACAGCCTTACATAATCATTGATTTTGAAATGTGTAGAGTGTGGTGGTGGTGTTCCATCTCTTCTCACCTGTGGGCGCGTACCTCTTTCTAAAACTTCGTTAGGTGTTGTCCCAATCGTGCGATGGTGTGAGCGGTTGAAGGATGAGGTCAATGATTCCAGAATATCTAGAAATCTCTATGTGTTTTTATGTGTAAAATAGCGGTGCATGTGTTCCTTTATGGTACGTTGAACTCTTTCAGCTAAAGATGCCATATGTATAGAATTGGTAGTGTAGTAGCTGATATTAAACTCTGTCAACATGTTCTGAAAAGCTCGGCCTATAAATTCTTTCCCGATATCCGTATAAAAATAGCCATGAACCCTGTTTTCTTTCAACATTAACGTTTTGGTGGCTTTAGCAACTGTTTCAGGCGATTTATTTTTCAGAGGAACTACACACAGATATCTAGAGAATACATCTCTTATGAATGGATGTAGCGGTAACCATCGTTATACACTGACCATCTTCATAAACCTCACAGGTTTATGAAGTGTATAAGCATCCTGCTCCCACAAAAAACTCCATCTTTTTCCCCTACTCCGTAAACACTTCTGTACAGTCTATCTACGCCTCCGGAGGAGGCTGGGCTAGAAATATAATAACGTCGTCTTAATATGTTAGCCATTTGCATATTTTAGAGGCACGTCGGTAGGGGTGACCGTTGTTTAACCTCTTCTTTCTCCTCTTCAGAGGTGTTACCGTCCGGGGTGATGGCGTCTTCAATTGCGTCACGTGCGATGCATGTTCCAAGTCTTTTAACCTGTTCAGATTTCCTGTCATTGTTGTGGGGGACTTTTATTTGTTGTAGTCTTGCTTTAATATGCTTCCATTCTGATGGTGAGGGCCTATCCCACTTTCTCACCAATCATGGACGATGTCTACGATATTCGATCCATGTACCTTTGCTCTTTTCACAATGATCTCACCTGTATCGGTCCATTGTATGGTGGGGTCCTCATTCAATAGATTATAAAGAGTTAAACCTTTATTCCTCAATGTATGTGGGAGGGTGCTTTTTAATACATGCTCAATATATTGTGGAGCCGACCCATTAATTTTTGGTTGGTCAGCTCTATCGTCGGACACAGGCCCAATGTCACCATGTCCATCGTTCCCCGTGCTGTGCCTAATAACCACGGGGATCTCTGTCAGATTCTTATAATTTTCGTACACGTGAAGAAATTTCTGCAGAGCTTCTTGTTATATGATTCTTTTCTCAAGTTTTTTTCACTGTTTAATAGGGTTAACAATTCGCTTTCCTTTCTTTTAAACCTGCTTTTACGGGGATCTACATCTGTGTCTGGATTCATTGAACTTTGCAGTGAAACATACACCTCGTGTGGAATCACAACCACTTTCTTTATTATATTAATCTAGTCAGTAAAGGACCCAAACCTGAAAATAAGATTGGGAGGAATGACCCTCCTCTCTGTACAATAATTCGTTTTTTCTTCCCTACAGTTTCACTTTTACGAGCGAGTGCACGTATTATGTTCTTGTAACGGCGTAGGCGAGCCTTCTGAGGTGGTTTCATTGATACATTGCAATTTATAACGTTAAGACAGATTTCACAGATGCATTTTAAAAAGTAGGAGTCGATATTTTTAGCAAACATCTGCTGCATTGCCCGGGGTAGTCGATGGTAGATTTTTATTAATTCATGGTATTTCTTTAGCCTCTTTGTCATTCTGGAATATACACTGTTTCAGGCTCGTTTGGGAATATATTCGTTCTTAGAAGCACCCTAAACTTGTTTCGCGGATGAAGGTCGCAAAGCAAATATCCGCAACGCCGCACAGTGCCACAAATGGGTTAAAAAACGGCCAAAATTATTTTTTTCAATTGTACTTAGTTTTATGTACTTGAAATGTTTAATTATGATTTATTTTAATAAAAAATTATGTTTAGTACCTTTTGTATATATAATGGTGACATATTGAGTGATTTTTCTATAAATAATAATATTCCAAATCAATAGGTTATGACCTACTGTAGTTTCTTAAGTTTCTCAAATTACTAAAAATATACTAAACAGATAATTGTTAATTAGGCCTATGTTTTGCAGATTTTGTCAAATGACATACTAAAATAAGTATGGTTACATTTTAATCACTATACACATCTATTGTTTAAAACATTATTTGATAACCTGCCACTATATCAGAAGGGGTAAATAAAAAACATCGTAATACCTCTTAAAGTTTATGAAATTAATTCCCCCAAAATAAGTGTGACAACTGATATGAAAAAAAGTGTAAATAGTGTAAACAAAATTACAAAAACTTCATATTTAGAACATATCTTCCTCATCAGAACTAATATTTAAATTCTCTAATATTTCACTCTCTTTTAAAAGTGAACGTGCCTCTTCTGACATCTCTCAATTTGGGGTTCCTATTCTTTTTTCGAACTGTACTAATGACTGGATCGCTTGATACTGAAAGATAATGAATTTGATCTTGCATAGTATTCAGTCGAGATGTTTTTCTGGAATGATGGAGACGAACATTTCTTATTACTTTATGTAGACATTCTTGGCATTCTTCTGAATAAGAACCAATTGGATATAGATGATTTTTCATCACCAAGCCTCCATGTAGAAGTACTTTGTGTACTGAAGCAGGAATTTTATACCATGGATATAAATTTACAATAGTCGTAGCAGCTTTTCGACAATAAGATTCAAATTTTGCAATGTTAGTTAATACATGAAAAACATGTTCTAACACGCAAAGTCGCAAATAGTCGCTAAAAAGTTTTGTTTCTTTGATTTACTTAAAGGTTGCATTAATGTTTAACACAAAAATTACATTCCCCAAAATCACCCATTTTTTGTTTTGCTAATTTTACACATTTTCTAGATAACAATTTAATCTGTAATCTATGATATTGCCATAGTTTTTTTAATTAATGCTATCTTTTTAGTTTTCAATAAAAAAATATGCATGAAAATGTTCTAAACTGTTTATTCTTTCAATAGAACTAAGCAGAACATGAAACTACAGACAATTTTTTGTGATACAGTAACTTCAAGTAAGTTGTTAGAACAAACATATTTTGTCCCCTCCAAGATATTTTAAGACAATGTATATTATTTCGTAGATTTTTCTTGCCTTAATGTAAGAGAATAAAATTTCAAATACTTAAATCAGTAAGTAGAAGTGTTTTATTTTGACGTGGAAATGGTTTTAATAGAATTTACTTAAATTTGTTATTTTTGGTTTTTGACCGTTTTTTAACCCATTTGTGGCACTGTGCGCCGGCTTGTAGCTTCTTTATAAACTTCCTAAAACTCCTTACGCTGATTCGGGAACATTTGATTGGCTAATACCCCAATTTGGGATACATCTCTACGTTGCGTGAATAAGACTAGATATTGTGTATTTAACGACACATCACGCATGTATCTATTTTTGAAAAATAGATTCTGATTGATGAAGTAAACGCTTATGTTAAGATGGTGGGAGAATACTGTAAATGTCTCGGCAAACGTTTTATCAACCTCCAACATGAGATCGTCAATTACAATGACTGTATGTTCATTTCCCTTTAACGAATTAACGTCATATACACCTTTGTGGAACAAAATATCATCTTGGTACTCGTTGAACACTAATTGATACGTCGAATAGCACCATATAACTTTATGAACAAATTTTGAGAACATATCTCCCTTTTCTTTAATGATTTTAAGCATGAACACAGTTTTACCACATCCTGTAGGGTGAGATATAATACACGTGGAGGGGCTTGTGAACCTGAATTTTTCTACAGAATCCATTTCTAACACGTCACACTCCTAAGTGGGTCATTTACAAAATATAATAAATATTTAAGTAATGACCCTTATATTCTACAGAATTGGTTTTCTCTTCTCCCACAGAACCGTGAATGACGATGAGATACCCGCCCAGTGTGTACACAGGAGAAAGTTCTACGCTCCGGCCACCTGTATGATTGATCAGGTGGCTCCTGCTACAACCTGGGCATCTCTCTTCCCTGTGTGCTCAGTTGATCGCAGCAAGCCCTAGATCTCAGACGTGTATTCTCTCGCGTAGACGAAAAATAGTAATGCTACCTTTAATATTGCGTGTTCAACGCTTATGAAGTGGTACTCAGCAAAGTTCCAAGATGTGGTGGATACTGAAAAACTCCCCATTCCACCCTCCTTTAATACTTTTAAGGCATCATTGAATCGTGCGAAGGAGCAAGAGGTACAAATACTCTACGGCTATTCTGGCGAGAGCATTTTACGATTTCGTGGTACAAGTGATGTATTGAACTATGTTGTAGAACTAAACTTTATAAAAGCTTACATATACCGTGAAGTAGAAGAAACAACATGTGCAGAAGAGAAACAACGGATATGGATAGTGAGTCTTTTTGATGAGTGGTATGCAAGCGATATTATGTCATGTTGCATCATACCGAGTACTCGTACCCTGCGACTGAGAATGTAATTCTTATCATCATGGAGAATCTTAAGTATTTTTACCACTATATTAATATATAACATGACGAGGTTTGTAGTGAGGTTGTAGCTAATGGTCTGTATGAGTTTTTAACAGACTTTAGAGACGGGTATCGATTGTTAAACAAAAATGAAAAATATGGGCATATGTTTCTCTCAAATAGTGCGCGGGATTGTGAAGATGTTTAGTTTGTGGAAATGAACGTCTGGCGAGTGATAAAACATTAAAACCGAGATTCCTTCATGTATCGGAAAATTTCTCGAAACACCTACCCAATATAATGTGGTACAAATTTTCTCTTACATGTTGGAACAGCACCGTACACGTTCCATTAGTTTAGGGTGTGACTCTCTCCTCCCGTCGAGCCGATCTGTTTGCATGTGGCTCATAGTCATCTCAGAGCTTGAACCGACTGGACGTGCGCTCCTCGAATACGATGGAACTTCCTTTGAGCAGCATTCTCCACGTCGTGTACGATGTGTCCGTGACGAAGTCGTTGCGCGTGTTGAGACGTAAAACTGGTGCCATTAACTATGTACTGGAAACGGCTTGTAGAAAAACAAACAAACGGAATGTTGTTTATTTAAGTGTTGAGGAGATGAAAAGAATCTTCGTGGTAGTTGAGAAGTGGAGTGAGGATCGTTATAAAATTCCTGCAGGTGTAGGTACAAGAAGAGAGCAGATTGGTGACACCCCCTCATATGCCGTTGTTTGTACGTTATGTATAAATATCGATCAGCCATGCATTGATATACGACTGATGTGGAAGAATGTATCTGATAATAACGTTCTTGTCCCTACGGGAAACCGTTTCATCCTCGACAGAATGTTTGAAATTGTCGGATTCCGCAAGCTGAAGCCTATATTAGACGCGCGTATTACTATGCTTTATTTTTATACGGTTCTTGAATACGCATACACCGCTCTGCTGGATGCGTTTACCGAGTGTAAGACTGAACAAGTCGCGAATGGTCTCCAGATGGATGCTCATTTAAAAGGTTTAGACTCTTTGAAATGTCATGAACTTTGGTACAAAACACTTGAGCGGTACAGGGCTAAGCTCACCTACACCGTTCACCCTGAAGAACTATTGATTTATATAATGAGCAGCTGTCGTAACGACTTAGAAGATTATTTCAACTGCCGCTATGCAGTGTGAAGAAGAGTTCACGATTGAAAAGCTCGGGTCGGTAAAAATAAACCGTCGATTGGAAAAGAGTGTTTATAAACTTGTATTTAATATTGATGTTGTGGCTAACGATGACCTCTTTGTGCGTGGTTTTGATTGTATTCTAGTCGTATTTAAAGATAACTTGCCAATCGGATGTAAAGTGGGCACAAAAATAGTATCGAACGATATGAAGGGCATTTATACAAAGTATAGGTTTCCCTATAACTTGAGGTGTGAAATAATATTAAGCCGCGTTTACTGCGTAGTGCAAAGCAATAATGATGTGACACTAGACTCGATTACGTGTGAGTTTAGTGTTTTGTGCAGTAGAACAAAGTGAATGTATTTTGATGTATATTTATTTTCAATATATTTAATTATTTAACATAATTGTGTATATATATATATATATATATATGTATATAATATATATATATATATATATATATATTTCTCCTGTAGTGCTATATTGATGTTTATACTCCATTTTGTATTTATTTTTTATTTTTTTCATTTTAGTTAAGTGCAGTAGAAGATAAAGTGTATGTATTTATTTTCAATATATTTAATTATTTAATATAATTGTATATATAGATATATATATATATATATATATATATTATATATATTTCCCCTGTACGGTTATATTTTTTATTTTTTGATTATTACATATTCCTCGTTCATATTTCTTATACTATTATTTTTTATTTTATTTTTAGATCATATATATTCCTTCGTTTGATTGTATATTTATTTTCTACATATTTCTGATTCCCATAATTCGTATAAATAAACAGAATGATGTAATGGTGTTTTATTTAATTCTTTTGGTTGTAAACGATATTATTATTTAATTATACCAAATGGCTGGTTACACCTTCTAAACCGACTGACGGATTTCTAAGCCAACTGTCAAGAATATATGTATTAATTAAATAAATAGCGCTATCTGGCAACTCAACCTGTACACCTGAACAAGCCATTTACGCTTTCTAAGCCAACTGGCGGACTTACACCTTATAAGACAGCGGGCGCTTAGATGAAGTCTTAATATGCGCTTGGTTCCTGCCAGGCGAACACCTCTCTTCCTCTCTCTCCTTCTCCTCTTTCTCTTGGTGGATAACTCCGCCTCCAAGTTGCATAACCCCTTGTTGCTCTTGTAACATTCCCCCTCCCCTTCATTGCATAACCCTTCCCCTTCATTGCATAACCTCTCTTCCCTTCATTGCATAACCCCTCCCCCTTCATTACATAACCCCTTTGCAACATTTATTAACATTGCATTGCAACATTCTTGCACTCGTCCATTTTGCGCCCATGCTACTTACCTTAGCAACATATTCTGCTAAACATTTGAGGTTTGATGGTGGCTCATCACTCCCAATATAAAACTGTAAGATTTTATTGGCTGTTATCACCCACCTACAATGAACCATTTTTTAAGGATTTGGACACGCCAAATCAATTGAGCAATGTCCGCTTGACACTGCGTGGGTAATATCAAAAAGATACTGCTGGTTTGTACCAAGCTCTACATCAATTGGTGGAAGATTGATTTCGATATGCTCAAACTCAGCTACATCAGTATTCTTGCAATTTTCAAGGGTTTTGCCAAGTGAACTCGATAAGAACTGTGGACCGAGAATGTTACCAAAGAGGTGTTTCAAAAGATATCTGAGGGGATGCTCGTTGGCATGGAGTAAACATATTTGCCACTGAAGTGGTATCTGTATATACTCTTCGAGAAGCCTTATAACTTCTTCTTTGGCCTCAGCGTTAACATTTGTGCCCTCACAACCAGTTACAATTAAATGGTTTTGGTTGATTTCATGTATTGTAAAAAAATCTTTTATTCCATCTGCTATATTTTTAGCATTCCCCGATTGCAACTCAATATGACCCAAGTACTTTGAACCTGGTTCATTCACAAATGCAACGTGTTCTTTCGTCATTATTCGATAATAATAGTTTTTGCCTTCCTTCTGTTGTACTTCTGTCTGATCCTTCCTTCCATCGAAGTAGAAACCATTTAAAATGACTGGATCCAAGGTATTCTGGAGGCTGGATCTTTTTTATTACTCTCCCTTCGAATCTTGCTCCTGTGAGTTACTTTTGATCTGTCAGATTCTGAAAAACTACCAAAGTCTTGAAGTACAGCAGATGCTATTGCTGCTGCTGACCTATCTGAAACCCCATAGCAGTCGCAAACTCTCGCTACTGCCTTAAGAAGCGCTCTCATTTGAGTATTACTACAAGATGGCTCAATTGAACAATCAATCAGTAATTCCTCCTCTTCAGAAGAGATATCTTCTATAGATTCCTTACAAGGTTGAAAATTTCTTTCCAATTTCATTCTTTTATCAGCTTGTATAGATCGAAGTTGATTTCTCTTCTCTCTCTTTTCAGTTTTATCAGATTCAACTTTGTCAATTACACCCATGAACATTTTTCTTTCATTTCGTTGATCACTGAGGAACAAGCTTTTAATTGGTGGAACTTTGGATCCTCTTTTGCAGTGACAATTATGAAAATATTTGCACTAGCATGCTGCAATGTCAAATAATTTATTTGATTGGTCTTTAAATTTCTCTGTTTTAGCAATGTATGTAGCATTCGGTTTCCTTTGCTTCGAGGGTTTCAGAAGGTGTATCTATTTGTTGTTGTGGCTTATAACACTAGGCAACAAATTTCAACTTTTTTTTTGTTACAGACACGTGAACTACTGATTCCTACTAAAGCGCTGATGCTGATTTCAGATCTGATATCAAAATTTCTCTATCACGTCCAGATTTTGTGTAACCGAAAACCCCTCTTTTTCATTTTTTTTCTCACTCGCTTCTATTACGAAAGCCGTCTAAGCTACTTTTCCGTGCCACGTTTTATGTTAAGCATACTTAAATAATTAGTGAACAGGGATGTCTTTCCTCCTTTATTCTGGCTTAAGACAGACAGCGGAATTCCGCTGGCGGAGTTACCACCCCTGCGCCCAACCATCCACCCAAAGCGCGTTAGTATTTTGTTGTTACTACTGAAAGGCAAATTCCTGTTCTTAAGTGAAACTTTGGTGTGTCCTCTTCCTTTGTCGCTTGTAGGATGACGAGCTCTCCTTCTGCAGGAACCAACAATAATCTCCCATCATATTTGGGTTGAAATTACCTTGGTATCTGTTTTCCATAACTGAGATCTGTTGGTGGAAGCGCTCACCATGCTCGTCACTTACAGCCCCAAGGTTGGCCGGGAAGAAGTCAAGATGAGAATGTAAAAAATGAATTTTCAAAGACATTCTGCATCCCATTATTTCATAAGATTTAAGCATGTTTTCTACGAGTTTACGGTGGTTTTCAGCTTTGTGGTTTCCAAGAAAATTTTTGACAACTTCAACGAAAGATGTCCATGCTCCTAGTTCATTCTCATTTAGGTTAGATGGAAACGATGAGTCGTGGATGACACTGCGGATCTGTGGTCCAGTGAAAACTCCAGCTTCTAGCTTAGCATCTGTCAATATTCCTTTGAATTTATCCTTTAAATATTGGAAACCACTACCTTGATGATCCATACCCTTCACGAAATTTTTCATAAGGCCAAGTTTAATGTGAAGTGGTGGAAGATGTACTTTCTGAGGGTCAATAAGTGCTGGGTGTTTCACATTGTATTTACCAACAACATGTTCAGTTCTAGATGGCCAATCATGTTTTTTGTAGTGGTTCTTGTCATCTCTGCTGTTCCATAGACACAAAAAGCACATATGCTTTGTGTAGCCCAACTGTAACCCAAGAAGTAATGATACAACTTTAAGGTCGCCACAAATATTCCATGTGTGGTCCTTATATTTGATGAGTCTTAGCAGCAGTTTCATCGATTCATAAGTCTCATTAAGGCCAGTGGCATGTGCTACAGGTATGGAAGGTTTTTCATTGCCGTTGTGCAGTAATACAGCTTTAAGGCTAGCTTTACTAGAGTCAATGAACAGTCTCCATTCTTTTGGATCATAGCGACAGCCAATCCCTTGCATCAGACCACTGATATCGTGGCAGAAACAAACGTTTTCTTCCTGTAAGTAAAATGATGAAAACTGCAAATGGCGATGGCGGAAATGGGAAACTTTGGTGTTTGGTTGGAGAAGATTAAATTCTTGAAGTCTTGAACCAAGCAACTCTGCCTTTTCTTTTGGTAATTCCAAATCGCGCACTAAGTCATTTAACTCCGCTTGACTTAACAAATGTGGGGAAATATTTGCATCTGGAACATATATGCCATCTTTCCCTGTTTCTATATCACTAGCAGAATCTTCAGATGAACTGCTGTCTGTTATCGTTGCTGGTGGAACTGGTGGTGGATTTGTTTCATCATGTGGTACTGGTTTCATTGCTGATTCGCAGTTTGGGTACGTGATCTTTGATTTGTTTTTCTTTGTGAAACCAGCAATCTTTGTCAAACAAAAATAACAATCATTGAAGTGATTTTTCGGCTCACGCCAAACCATGGGGACTGAGAACGGCATAGCTTTTCTTTTACCATTCATCCAAGCTATTAACATTGCATTGCACTGTGCACAGCAAATATGTGGTGCCCAGTCCCTCTGTTGGTCTCCTAACTTACAGTCAAAATAACACTTGTAGGCAAGTTTAATCTTTGTTGTTATGTTTCTACGTTGTGGCTTAGGTGTATATTGTCCACAGACAAAGCAGAAGTTGTCTGGGTGATTTACACAAGCACGTCTATTTGATGCCATTTTGAATTACCATACAATATCTGAAAAAACGTAGAAAGTAATCATTACGATGTGCAAAATAAAAAGAAATACACACCGTAGTACAAAACAAATGCTATAAAAACACACAAGTCACCACAACCTGTCACTTGCTCATCAGCAGAGAGCTTCAACAACCATTCTGCTTGACTGTCACGTAGCGACTGACCGTTGGGCCGTTGCCCGTTACTATGCTCTTGACTCAGTGTTGCCAACTCGGGATAAATTTTATTTATCAAAATTGTTCGAATTTGTATATAGTTGGCAAAAAAAATTGCTTTAACCTTGAAAAGCAAGTTTCATATTACTGGGATTAAGCCGATTAAAACCAAAATCTGGACGTGGTAGAAAATTTTACTAAAAGTGATTTGCATTTTACACAAAATCTAGACGTGATAGAAAAAATCTAATTATAGATTTGAAATCAGCATACCGAAATTAGCTAGGAGCACATATTTGGTCTTCTGTAACAAAATCTTTGTTGCCTAGTGTAATCATCTGTTGCACTCTATCATGAGAAACAGTTGGGATAGATGCCTTCCGCCATATTCCTGTAGTTTTAAAGCCATTTCTCCAGTAACTTTGAATACAGATGGGTTGGTTTGTGAAGATATAGAACGATATAGTTCATGAAGCAGTTGTAGTATCCCATAATTTCTGAATAGATAGGCAATACATGTGAACTTAAATCCTTTGGAGCACCGAAAACCGGACACTCCAAATCTATTCTCATCTTCAAAATTTTTTGTGATGATATTTTAAGATGGTTTTCAAACAATAAAGACCCAAACTTTGTTTGGAAACTTGGAGTTATTTATCAGATCAATTAATATTACATAAAATGCTTCTGAAGTATATGAAAAATAATTACAAGCATTAGTTACATAAAATGCATAAAGTTAGAGTAAATTACAGAGAATACATATCAAACGTGCATGAGGCTATAACAACAGCCAAATTTACCACACATATCTCAGTAACACACATACGCATGAGTGATAACTTAATGAAACTGGCAATTTCTTTGAAATATATACACCCTCTGTGGCAGAACTAAATAATTTCAGAATAAAGTGACATTTGGCATGAATATTGTTTGCCCTATTTGGAAACATTTTCACACTATTGTAAAGGGCACTTCTGAAAAAAGGTTTTTCGCTCCATATATACACATTGTCCTCCCTTATATCTTCAGTTTTTTTTCACATAATATTTGCATATAATTTCCCCATTTTTACTCAGAGCCTTTGTTTTTGACGGTTTCAGTCTACTTTCATGATTTTCTACTTATTTTTTCTATTGATGCTAATGTCTTTTGTTTGGGATTTTTGGATTAGGTTTTGTGCCTATGTTTCATTTTTACTCTGTTGCATTTGTATTTATATTCTCATTCATATTCTCGCCCTCCTTGTGTGTTGGTACTTTCTTTGTTTCTACTTCCCTATTCCTCGTTTCCACTCTTCATTTTTCAGTTTCCTCTTTTACTTTCCTCGTTTCTTATATATTTCTCTGTTCGCTATTCACAATTTCATCTTCTTTTTTCTCCTCAGTCTTTTTCTGCTTTAAAGACCATAAAAGAGTTTATTTCGATCATGCACGTTTTGCAGGAAAACTTTATCCCATTCAGCTGTTCTGCGCCTGTTATAAGAGATTTATTCATCTTGCCATTCCAGGCATTTGAAATCGAATGCCAACTACTGTCTCGAACCTTCTACTTGTCAGCTTACACCCGTTATTTCTAGTTCTACTATATTGTGATATTTCGAAAAAACAATCTCTCTTTGCCTTATCGAACCCATTCATAATTTTAAAAACCTGGATTAGATCACCCCTTAGCCTCCTACTCCTAGTCTCGACTGTAGTCAATTTTAACTCAAGCCTATCCTCGTACGACTTTGACCTAAGCGACGGAATCATCTTAGTTGCTCGTCTTTGAACTCTTTCGATTTTGTCAATATCTTTGCGCATATGCGAATTCCAAAATTGGATCGCGTACTCCAAATGGGGTCAAACTAGGGTTTCTCCTTGTATGCAGCTTTCTTCATCCCGGGAAATCCCGGGAATTCCTGGAAAAATGAAGCCAATTCCCGGGATCCCGGGAAATCCAGGAAATGGTTGTATATTTAAGAGAACGGAAATGTTTTTTACTGTTCACTGATAAAATACCCTTTTAGAATTGGGATAACTAATTACTTATGCCTAGATGACCACTTTTGCATTGTAATACTTGAATTGAGTTTACCAATCAGTGGTAGCTATTTATTATTTATTAAACATAATATTTATCATGCGTACTCAGGAAATAAGAATGGTTTCATGTATTATGATGATTTAGTGATTGACATTAGTATGCCTTTTTGTTTTTGATGTAGAAAGAATACTGAAAATTATATTTTTCTCCACAATTTTTTTAAACCCATTTTTTCTTTTTTGACTCAGTTTATTATAAAAGTAGCTAAACTGACTAAAATGAAGAAAATGAGCATTTATATGTATTTTCTTCCCTAAAAATAGCCCATAAAATGAAAATAATTATTTAGCATATTTTTAGCATAAAATGGAAACAGGTTTAGCATAATTTTAGGCGATTTAGCATAATTTAGCAGCAGGTTTAACATAATTTGGCTAAAATTTTCTGGAAACACTGCAAGAAAGTTGCCAGAACTATTTGACAAAAAACAGCCCAGCTTTGTAAAAAAAAAGTAGTAAAATTGAAATTCAGTATCACAATTCAAAACAAATAATATTAAATTCAAAACATCGTACGAAATTCAAAATTATCGTATTTATGCGACAATTATCGTACGTCTGGCAACGCTGTCTGTGGGTCAGTAAGAAGTTGCATGCAAGATGATTTCCCGGGATTCCCGGGATATTTGCCCAATTCCCGGGATTTTCAAATCCAATAAAAACAGCCGGAATCCCGGGATCCCGGGAAAGAAACCCTAGGTCAAACTAATGATTAATAAAGAGGAACAATAATATCGCGCTATTTGTACTCAAAATTCCTAGCTGTAAAACCTAGCACTTTGTTCACTTTATTGACCGCTGCTGTACTTTGTTTCGCCACTTTTAAATCACCATTGACTATAACTCCTAAATCGTTTTCCTGTTCTATGTACGCTTGCCAACTCCTTCACTGACATACTATACACAAAATTACCGTTACGCGAACGTATATGTAAATTTTGCACTTATCGACGTCAAATCTCATTTGCTATGTGACTGATCAATCAACAATTTTATTCAGATCTTCCTGGATTTTACATCTATCTTCGTCATTAATCGCCTTAACACCAACTTCGTGTCATCCGCAAACTTTGAAACTGTACTGAACAGGCCGATATCTAAATCGTTAATAAATATATAAGGAAAAGCAAGGGGCCCATTACAGAACCTTGAGGAACGCCGCTCGCTACATTCGCCCAACACGACTCCGCTCCATCAACGACCACCCTCCGTTTCCTACACCGCAACCACTCTTCTATCCAATTTATTACTACACCCCTGATCCCATGAGCCATAGTTTTTTCGAGTCTTTTGTGCGGTACGGTATCAAACGCTTTTTGAAAATCTAAATATACTACATCTACCGCCCGATGACTTGTAAACTTCAACCACGCTTTGGAAAATTTCTAAAAGATTAGTTAAGCAAGATTTGTTTCGCCTAAAACCGTACTGCGTATTTCTAATCAAGTTATGCAATTCTTAATGTTCGACTATACGATCCCCAATTACTGATTCCAGTAGCTTACCTACAACAGACGTTAAACTGATTGTCCTAAAAATTCCCGCCGCTGCCCCCCTCAGAAATAGACGCATTAAAAATCTTTGTTAGCGGCACAAAAATGCTTTCCTTTTATTCATTTAGTTGTATGGGATATATGGAATCCGGCCCCGGCGATTTAAGCATTTTCATTTTACAAATATAGTACAGTACCTCCCTTTCACTCACCACAATATTATCTAAAGTACAGGGTGTCCGAGAATTATCTGTTCAATTTTTGGCTGTTATTAAAAGTCAACCATGAAGTGTAGAAATTCCAGTGTTGTCCCATTTTACTGAGAATCTCATTAAGTTTTTTCTGATACCAAGTTTTGACAAGTTTTTTAGAAATTCCAGTGTCCGAACATTATCTGTACAATTTCATCTTTTAATAAAATTCTTGATAAAACACGTAAAATTCTTAAACAAGATTATTTAGAATCTGTATTTTCAAAAGTTTCTCTTATTAAAGTAACGTTGTTACAAACATTCGATATGTGCACCATTAGTGATTCGCAAAACATCCAATTGATACTCCAAATGTTGCCATGTACGCTGCAGCATATCCACATCAATTCGCTCAATAGCAGCTGTGATTCTTGCTTTTAAATCATCAATGTCTCTCACCCGCGTACATTTCTAAAATCTTGTCAAAACGTGGTATCAGAAAAAACTTAATGAGATTCTCTGTAAAATGGGACAACACTGGAATTTCTACACTTCATGGTTGACTTTTAATAACAGCCAAATATTGTACAGATAATTCTCGGACACACTGTATTACCATTATCGAAGGGTATAATGTCTTTGACCGTAGGGATATTCGTTACATCTTCTATTGCTAAAACTGACGTAAAAAATTCGCTTAGCAGAGTAGCCATTTGCTTGTTTTCAGAAACTAGCTCACCGTCAGAATCTTTCAACGGTCCAAAGACGCTCTTTACTGGGTTTCTATTACTGACGTATTGAAAGAATCGCTCGGGGTTTTCTTTGCCGTTACGAACTATGGAACTTTCAAAATCGCGCTTGGACTTTTTTATTACACTTTTTGCTTCATGCCTAAGAGATATGTAGTTGTTTTGTAACCACAAATTGTCTTTATCGCACTTATGTAGCCTATAAACTTTATCTCTATTCTTTATAATATCCCCTACTCTAGAAGTAAACCACAAGGGCTTGTTATTTACTTTCGCACGCTTAATCTTGTACGGTCCACAATCCTCATTTACTGTTTCAAATGAGTCCCACATTATTTTTGCATTGGAGGTCCCCATTACGTTTTCTCGATTAACGTGTGACAATTCATTTCTAAATTTACAAAAGTCTGCGCCCTTGAAGTTAGGAATTTTAGTCGAGTTACCCAAGAGTCGACTTACTGAGAGGACAAACTCCACCATATTTTGATCGCTATTGCTTAACGGTTCTGTTACTTGAAGATCAGTGATAAGCCTATCATCCGTAGTTATTACTAAATCTAAAAAACTGTCCAACCTCGTAGGTTCCCCAACCTTTTGAATAAGAAAGCTATCCTCAAGAAAGTTAACTAAACGATTACGTTCCGCGTCTCCCTGCATTGTATTGTAAGTCACGTTAGCGCAATTAAAGTCACCCATAATTAAGGCCTGCTCACTACCAATTATTCCCTATAGTTCACGATGTAACGCTTCGTCCGTATCAGCTTTTTGATTGGGGGCCCTATATATAACGGCAACAAGAAGTTTGAAATTGTTCAGTTTAAGTTCTGCTACAGTCGAATCTATCGGTTTTGGAATTCTATGCTTTAATTCTATAGCGTTCGCAATATTATATTTGATATACAACATAACACCTCCTCTTCGCCTACCTATTCTATTTTTAACAAAAAGTCTATAACCTCTAATTTGATACTCCCCTACAAAGTCACGTGTTTCAGTGCTAAGCCACGATTCATTTATCGCAATTAAATCATAGTCTTTGCAAGCAATTAAAGAAATTTGTTTATTCGTTTATGTGACACGCTATAGATTCTCACTGATTGGTGCCCTAGAGTGTGGCCGAGGAGGATAACTGAGGGATATTGCATATATATATATATATATATATATATATATATATATATATTGTATATATATATATATATATATATATATATATATATATATATATATATATATATACACACACACACACACACATATTTATATATATATCAGGGTTTATCCAACATGAAGGACTTGTGAGAAATTCACTTAAAATTTCGTAACCTCTCACTAATGAACTAAGAAAGTGACAGACAAGTAGAGAAAAAAGGGTTTCTTTTTGTCACTTCTAAAATGTATTCGATGATTCTAATTTATAACTTGCTGCTAGGATAATGTGAAAGTTTTGTATCTTCTGAGACAACATAAGCCATGGAACCACGTTACAATGTGTTAATAGTGTCAAGATTTAAAAAATCTGACCTCCTGATCCTTTTCTTGCAACGTGTTTAATATACTGAACATTTAAAATGATATGGTATGCCTTCGAATATTATTATTTTTCTTAGAAATCTTTTTTTTAATTCAAAGAAGATGGATGAAAATTTGTCAATCTTCAATAGATGTCTGTACGTCAAGATTGCCGTTTGATGATAGTTTCAAAATGATTGATAATGGAAATGGAAGTTATTGTCTATTTTTTTTAATTTATTATTTATAATGTGTAATTAAACGAACTAATTCTACATATACAGTATGAATCATGCATATTATAAAGATTAAATCGTATTGTGTATACTGTAGTTCCTCACTATACTTTCATTGTCGAGGGCAGGGGTGGACTGGACAACCCTGTCGCCAATCGCCACAAGTGGCGAATTGGCCATGAGATTGTACATGTTTTGAATAAACTTTTTAAACAGTTTTTCTTTTTATATTTCGATTTATCAACCTAGTTTCTCAATTTATGTATGGTGTGGCAAATTTTACTTTTCATTCACCGCACCTGTGGCACCTGTAGCTACATTGAACAAAAGGTTGCCCACCCCTGGTCTAGGGGAACCCTTACACACACACACACACACACACATATATATATATATTTTAGGTTGGTTCACAGAAGGGGGATGAAATTTTTTTTCCGAAAAGTTTCTGAGCTCATAGCCCAAACGTACCCACTAGATGAGAAACTTGCGCACGTAAATTTATTTTTAAATTAATGAATATTTAGATTTTAGGGTATGCACACGGCTGCCATTTTCAATGCCCTGTAATGCTCGGCTCATACGTGGCCTATTGCAGGCATAACTCTGAACGTACAAAAAAAAATGCGCAATTCGCCCAGTTTCTAATTCCAAATTACATTCCTAATTAACTAATTAATTAAGTTTACAGTTGGCAACTCTTATTTTTGAACATTCTCCGATTTGGCATCATATTTCAAATTCTAACGGTTTTCCTCAGTTACTCTCCCGGCAAGAATCGGATAGTGTGTATTAAGTGTTCACGCATCACTGGGAATCATTTATCTCAGCTTGCTTTTTAATGATTCAGGTGAATATTTAATTAATTATTTAATAATTATTTAATTCATATTTAATTCATTATTTAATTCATTATTTAATTCATATTTAATTCATTATTTAATTCATATTTAATTCATAATTAATTCATTGTTATTTAATTAATATTTAATTAATATTTAATAATTAATTAGTAATTAATTAGTAATTAATTAATATTTAATTAATATTTAATTAATATTTAATAATTAATTAGTAATTAATTAGTAATTAATTAATATTTAATTAATATTTAATAATTAATTATTAATTAATTAATAATTAATATTTAATTAATATTTAATAATTAATTATTAATTAATTAATAATTAATATTTAATTAATATTTATTTAATAATTAATTAATAATTAATTAATATTAATATTTAATTAAGGTGAATATATATTGTATAGCGTTATTGCGTTATTTTTGGTTTATGCTGAATAATAATTTTTTTCCGGAAAGAGATATACATTAGTACAAGTTTAGTCCTGAAGAGTAACGTTAAAACTGTGTATGCTTAAAATTACTATATTTTCGATTGCGTTATAAATTGCTATGACGCTTAAAGTTGCTCTATTATTGTTGTGTTATTGTTTTCGGTTTATGTTGAATAATAATTTTTGTTGAAAATTCATGTACATTAGTGCATGTTTAATGTTAAAGTGTGACTTTAAAAGTCTACATGTTTGAAGTTGCTGTATTTCTACATTATTTCTATAGTAATAAAAAATGTCAATTTTTGGTTTCTCTTTCTAGGTTGTGATGATGGCAACTGCAGTGCGTAAGAAAACAACTATCTATCAGGTAATCCCACAAGTAATGTCGTTTTTTACGATAGATTAAGTTTAAACTAGTCCTACTCGGTTTAAGCATAAATTTTCCGAAGGTTATATCTAAGAGGAGATCTATCGTGTTTCGCTACATACTTTACAGACCTTGACCAGTGAAGACGTGTGTTTTGCTTTATGTGAGCCCCTCATAAACATGGCGGTATCAGAAGAGCATATGAGGCATATAATGCTTTACGAGTTCAAAAAAGGGAATAGTGCTACTGAAGCAACACGAGACATTCAGGACGTTTATGGCAACGATATTCTGCATGTGAGGAAATGTCAAAGATGGTTTCAAAAGTTTAGGAATGGTGACTGCTGTTTGACAGATGCAGCACGTTCTGGACGCCCTGCTGAGTTTGATGATGACCTGCTTTAGTCGCATTTGAAGAAGACTGCTCAACAACTGTCGAAGAATTGGCCCAGAAACTCAATTCATCCCCGTCCACCATCCATCGACATTTGCAACAACTCGGGAAAGTGCCTAAGATAGGAAAATGGGTGCCACATGAGTTGTCGGTCGACAATCTGAGGGTGCGGGTAAACATTAGCACAGCTCTTCATTCCCGTGAACTCCAAGATCCGTTTTTGCACCGTTTAGTGACTGGTGATGAAAAGTGGATACTGTACCAGAATGTTAAGCGCCGTCGACAGTGGGTTTGTGCCGGAGAACCAGCCACACCACAGCCAAAATCAAATTTTCACCCTCGGAAGGTGTTGCTTAGTGTTTGGTAAGATAAAGGTGGTGTAATACACTTTGAAACCTTACCACACAACCAAACAATCACCGCTCAAGTCTACTGTCAACAACTGGATCGATTGAACACTGCACTAAAAGAAAAGAGACCTTCTTTGGTTAATCGGAAAGGAATCGTGTTCCACCACGACAACGCACGTCCTCATACTGCTCGGATCACTTCTGCAAAAATTGAGGAGCTTGGGTGGGAAAAACTTCCACATCCTCCATATTCTCACGACCTTGCGCCTTCAGATTATCATCTCTTCAGGAGTCTGCAAAACTATCTTGACGAGAAACAGTATACTTCTTTAGATGACCTGCCCACCAGTCTTTGTACGTTTTTTGCCTCAAACCGCCTGAATTTTATAAACATGGCACTGAAAAGCTTGTAAGACGTTGGCAGAGTGTCATTGATTCCGATGGAAAATATATACTAGATTAAAAAGTTTCAATTGAGTTTTTTTTTGTCCTTCAATTTCCGATCTAAAAAACGACATTACTTATGGGATGACCTGATACTTGGTTCGCGGCACCATCGAAACGATTCCTAAGACCCGTCTGCCTACACTTAGGCAAGTTCTCCAACGTTATTTTCATCTCTTGAAAATGAGTGAGCCAACTCCTACAGAAAACGAGTGCATCAATATGGTGGTGAAGGAAACCATGGATATCTGGGGAATGGCCCGCATCCCTACTCAAGAAGAGCGGAATATCAAACGAACCCTGAATGGAATCCTGTTCACTTGGGAGAAGTTGAAAAAGGGTTCCAACAGGAGAAGTAAGCTACAAGTACAGAAGGAACAAGAGTTCTCAAACAATCTTGAAAAGCTCTTCAACATTAAGCATCATGATGTGGAAAGACTGATCCCGATAGAGGAAGACCGAGTCTATTTGAAAGACCAAGAGAGGGAATGCAAGTTTCACATGGGACGAGTCGACGAAGCCCTGGCTAAGAAAGAATTGAAACAGAAGTATCTTAAGAAGAAGGCCAGAGAGCAAAAGGCAGTAGCAGAGAAGCAGATGCGTGAAGAGCAAGAGACCTTTCAGCTGGAGTCAACCAGCACCTCTTCTGATGATGAAGGCCCTCGTTCACTTCCGAAGATGCCTCGAGTTGGGATGGATCCGGATTTTCAGGTCCCTGGCCGGTCAAATGCAGCTCCTCGTCCTGCACCTCAAACGAGGCCTAAGAACTTCATGTCCCCTGGTCTCGCTGCCGTCCTGGATAGAACCAACACCAGCGATCGTGAGGCAGTTCACATCGTGGCAGCTACTGTGAAAAACCTTGGAGGGAACATTGATGAACTGGCCATCAGTTGCTCCACATTCAGGAGAACCCGTATGCGAGATGATGACCTGCTTTAGTCGCATTTGAAGAAGACTGCTCAACAACTGTCGAAGAATTGGCCCAGAAACTCAATTCATCCCCGTCCACCATCCTTCGACATTTGCAACAACTCGGGAAAGTGCCTAAGATAGGAAAATGGGTGCCACATGAGTTGTCGGTCGACAATCTGAGGGTGCGGGTAAACATTAGTACAGCTCTTCATTCCCGTGAACTCCAAGATCCGTTTTTGCACCGTTTAGTGACTGGTGATGAAAAGTGGATACTGTACCAGAATGTTAAGCGCCGTCGACAGTGGGTTTGTGCCGGAGAACCAGCCACACCACAGCCAAAATCAAATTTTCACCCTCGGAAGGTGTTGCTTAGTGTTTGGTAAGATAAAGGTGGTGTAATACACTTTGAAACCTTACCACACAACCAAACAATCACCGCTCAAGTCTACTGTCAACAACTGGATCGATTGAACACTGCACTAAAAGAAAAGAGACCTTCTTTGGTTAATCGGAGAGGAATCGTGTTCCACCACGACAACGCACGTCCTCATACTGCTCGGATCACTTCTGCAAAAATTGAGGAGCTTGGGTGGGAAAAACTTCCACATCCTCCATATTCTCACGACCTTGCGCCTTCAGATTATCATCTCTTCAGGAGTCTGCAAAACTATCTTGACGAGAAACAGTATACTTCTTTAGATGACCTGCCCACCAGTCTTTGTACGTTTTTTGCCTCAAAACCGCCTGAATTTTATAAACATGGCACTGAAAAGCTTGTAAGACGTTGGCAGAGTGTCATTGATTCCGATGGAAAATATATACTAGATTAAAAAGTTTCAATTGAGTTTTTTTTTGTCCTTCAATTTCCGATCTAAAAAACGACATTACTTATGGGATGACCTGATACTTGGTTCGCGGCACCATCGAAACGATTCCTAAGACCCGTCTGCCTACACTTAGGCAAGTTCTCCAACGTTATTTTCATCTCTTGAAAATGAGTGAGCCAACTCCTACAGAAAACGAGTGCATCAATATGGTGGTGAAGGAAACCATGGATATCTGGGGAATGGCCCGCATCCCTACTCAAGAAGAGCGGAATATCAAACGAACCCTGAATGGAATCCTGTTCACTTGGGAGAAGTTGAAAAGGGTTCCAACAGGAGAAGTAAGCTACAAGTACAGAAGGAACAAGAGTTCTCAAACAATCTTGAAAAGCTCTTCAACATTAAGCATCATGATGTGGAAAGACTGATCCCGATAGAGGAAGACCGAGTCTATTTGAAAGACCAAGAGAGGGAATGCAAGTTTCACATGGGACGAGTCGACGAAGCCCTGGCTAAGAAAGAATTGAAACAGAAGTATCTTAAGAAGAAGGCCAGAGAGCAAAAGGCAGTAGCAGAGAAGCAGATGCGTGAAGAGCAAGAGACCTTTCAGCTGGAGTCAACCAGCACCTCTTCTGATGATGAAGGCCCTCGTTCACTTCCGAAGATGCCTCGAGTTGGGATGGATCCGGATTTTCAGGTCCCTGGCCGGTCAAATGCAGCTCCTCGTCCTGCACCTCAAACGAGGCCTAAGAACTTCATGTCCCCTGGTCTCGCTGCCGTCCTGGATAGAACCAACACCAGCGATCGTGAGGCAGTTCACATCGTGGCAGCTACTGTGAAAAACCTTGGAGGGAACATTGATGAACTGGCCATCAGTTGCTCCACATTCAGGAGAACCCGTATGCGAGATCGCAGTGACCACATCACTTCTGTGAAACAAGCTGTCCCATCTTCTGGCGCCAATACTGGAATTGTTGTTCACTGGGAGAGGGAAACTCCTTCCATTCCTCACAGAAAATGACTACGTTGATCGTCTCCCAGTACTGATCTCTGGGAAAGATGTTTCGCCATCGTCAGAGGAGAACACCCAACTCCTGGGTGTTCCGAAGCTCGCATGTGGAACAGGAATGGCGCAAGCAGACGCCGTGGTTGAGGCCTTGACGGATTGAAAGGTCGAAGACCGAGTCGTCGCCATGAGCTTTGATACGACTCCAAGCAATACGGGTCATAATGGTGGAGCTTGCACTCTGATTGAACAGCGACTGCGAAGAAATTTACTCCACCTTCCTTGCAGACACCATATCTTGGAGGTCGTTCTCAGAGACGTTTTCAAGACAGTTCATGGATCGTCCAGCGGTCCGGAGGTTCTCCTATTTCAACAATTCCAAAAGAATTGGCAGCGGGTCAATCAAGCAAACTTCAAGACTGGAATGATGGACGACCACGGCAGTGCAGTTTTCAAAGAGAACCCTGAATGGGTACAAGAAGCTCTCGACTACTACATAAAAGCTCTTGAGTTACGCAACCCAGCGACGACTACCGCCGACTCCTGGAGCTTAGCGGTCTTCCTAGGTAGGACACCTCCGCGAAGGATCCGATTTCGACAGCCTGGTCCCATACACCATACTCGTTGGATGTCAAAGGCAATATAATGTTTCCAAATATTCATGTTTCAACCTCATTTTAAGGGTCCCCCAAGGAAGAGAAGTCCATTCGAACCATGGCACTCTTTGTTGCTCTTGTCTACAGAACAGCATGGTTCAAGGTTCCCATAATTTTGAAGCCCCGAGCAACGATATCTCCTTCCTTAAGAAAATTCAAGAATACAGGAATAAAGTGGATGGAGCAGTTGGAGCGGCAGCTACAAAGGCATTCCAACGACATCTGTGGTATTTCAGCGAGGAGTTGGTAACTCTGGCTCTATTCAGTCACGCAGTTTCCAATATGGAGAAGAGAGGAATCCTGGAGTCGATGAGGGTAAGGGAAGGAGAGAAAGATCCACCGAAGAGAATTAAAGTGCCGGAAGAGGACATTCCGTCACTGACGCTGAAGAAGCTGGCATCCAAGAATACCAACCGCTTCTTTCAGACCATGCTACTAGGCTCCGGATTCATCTCTAAAGATCCATCCCAATGGAAGGATGATTCGCAGTTCCTGCAGGCCAAGGAAGTCCTCCAAGATATGCTGGTAGTGAATGATGTGGCTGAAAGACGGGTGAAGCTAAATCAGAATTATAGCTCTTCCATTAAGAAGAACGAAGAACAGAAACAGTATCTGTTGCAGGTGGTCGCCACCACACATCGATGCCACTTACCTAGTACAAGCAAGGCTAACTTGTAATCGTGAGGACGGGAGAGTTGTTTTCCTGTTTCAATCACCAATGTTTGGGTTTGGTTTGTCTTTAATTAATAAATTAATCACTTAAATAATAACATACATAGAGATATGTAATACTTGAGATTCATTTTCCTAATTCAAGTCATTCTATAAGGAAAGAGATCAAACAAATGTGAGCTTTTCTTAGTCAGCTTGTGCATACCCTAAACCAAGTTATAATGACCAAAAGCTTGGTATGCTGTGTTTTCTTGAGGAAAGGAACCAAAGAAATACTGAGCACAAAAAAATAAATAACTTCAATTTTGTGGACCACCCTAATATATACATATTATATATATATATATATATATATATACCTTACCGTACAGCATTACAAAGGTTTCGCACGATGATTTCTCATTTCGCGAAGGTCAAGCTTGTCGCCCCTCCTCTCGAGTTGGCCTGGTGAAGTAGTGAGCTGGATTCTTGCGCTCTCCACCTCACATAGCCAGGTACGCCAGGCTCATCGGGGATTGTTCTGAGCCAGGCATCTAGTCTTCTTTTAAAGATTTCCACTGCAACTCCACTCGTGTTTCTTAGGTCTTTGGGCAACTGATTAAAGAGTTTTGGTCCTCTCACTACAAAACTATTTTCTTTCAGGGTTAAGGATGTTCCCTGTCTCGCCTTCAATTTGGGAATACGACACAGTCTACCGCTTCTACTTTCCACGTTGTTTGGGGAGTTATGGGATTCAGAGTAAGATTAGGGACTAGTTTCTCCATTATTTTCCAAGTGTAAATAATGGTGTATCTCTCTCTTCTCCTTTCCAGTGAATATAGGTCTAGTTCTCGTAACCTTTCCCAGTAATTTAGTTCTTTGCACCCATTGATCTTGGCTGTGAAGCTTCTTTGGATCCCCTCCAGCTGTCTAATGTCTTCTTTTTTATATGGGGATGTTAGGACCGAGCAGTATTCCAATTTGGGTATTATCAGGGTTTTCAGTAGAGGAATCATTACATTCCTATCCCTTCGTTTAAAGGTTCTCAATATCTGACCCGTTATTCTCTTTGCTCTGTTTACTGCTATCTTATTTTGTGTTTCAAATTTCGCATCATCTGTCATTACAACCCCTAAATCTTTTGCTCTGGAATTTCTCTGAATTTCCTGTCCATTTGGGGTATAATATTCCATGGACTTTAGGTCTTCTCTTTTTCCGTACCGTAATAGCTGAAATTTCTCGGTGTTAAACTTCATATTGTTGTCTTCGTCCACTTGTAGATTTTGTTTATGTCGGTTTGTAGAGATCCTATGTCTTCTGGGTTTCTTATTTTTCTACTGATCTTTGTGTCATCCGCAAAGGATGTTACTGTGCTGTCTCTGGTAACGTCCTCATCTATGTCAGTTAGCATGATTATGAAGAGTAGTGGAGCTAATACTGTTCCTTGTGGTACTGAGCTGAGGACCTCTGATTCTGATGAAGATACTCCTTGTACTGTAACGACTTGCCTCCGCTCACTAAGGAAATTATATATCCATTTCCCTACTTTTCCTGTTATTCCCATATATTTCAGTTTATGTATTATGATTCCGTGGTCACACTTGTCGAACGCTTTAGCAAAGTCTGTGTATAGTACATCATAGTTTTCATTACTTTCAAGTGAATCAATAATGTTGTTGTAGTGTTCCATTAGTTGTGATAGGCATGATCTGCCTGACCGAAACCCGTGTTGGTTATCATTGAATTTTTTCTGAGTTTCCAAAAAGTCATAGATTTTCTGTCTAACTATTCTTTCAAATATTTTAGTGAGATGAGATGTAAGCGACACTGGCCTATAGTTTTTGGCCTCGGATCGATCTCCTCCTTTATATATTGGGACTATGTTCGCGCTCTTCAGGATGCCCGGTATTTCTCCCGTGTCTAATGATCGTCTCCATATCCAGTATAGGGGCTCAGCGATTGCATTCTTGCAGTTTTTGATCAGTGTGGCATTCCATTTATCCGGTCCTGCCGCTGAGTGTGTTTTTAGTTTCCCTATGGCTTGTGTAATATCATCCGTCGTAAAGTCGAAATCCGTTATACTTTCCCCTTGTGGTTCTTCTTCAAAGAACGCGTTTCTATCGCATATCAATTTGTCAGTTTTTGGGATACTGAAAGATGATTCATACTGAGCTTTAATATTTCAGATACTTCTGTTAGATCATCAGATAAATCACTGTTCTCATTTTTTAAAGGTCCGATAGTCGCTTGGTTTTTCGACTTTCTTTTTGCGAAATTATAGAAGTACTTTGAGCCTTTATCGCTTCTATAGCGTCATCTTCTTTTTCTGTATGCTTCTCGATTGTTCCTGTATGACGACATCGATACTTTGTAGTTTATCATTTAATATTTTTCTGATGTTATCTTTACAATTACTTAATTTTGCAGTCACTCTTTTTCTCTTTCGGAACAATGCCCTCTTTTGTCTTTCGAACCTGCTTCTCTTTCCTCTTTGTTGTATCTTTGGGACATGTTTTTCCACAATTTCTAACGTCTTCTCCTCTAACGTCATTAGCATCTCTTCCGTTGTCTTGGCCTCGAAAATGGTTTTCCAATCTATTACTTCCATGCTGGATGTCACATCTTCCCAGTTTATAGCTTTGGAGTGAAAATTAAAAATTTCGAATTTGCTTCTTTCTGTTGTGCGTGTTCTTTCCTTTCCTGTTGCCTTTATATTAGTTGTTATTTCAATGATGTTGTGGTCTGATATCATAGTTGGGGATATTTCTACATTATCAATTAGATTACTGTTGTTTGTGAATACCAAATCTAGGCAGTTGTTTTTTTTTGTGTTTTCTGTTATTTCTTGCGTTAACATAAATTCATCAGCTAAAGCTAGTAGCATTTTTACCTGCTCCTGGTCTTCTCGTGTGCCCCCCTTGTCCTGGTGTATACATATATTTTTTCCTATCCTTTTATATTTCATGAATGGGAAATTAAAATCACCACAGAGAAAAATATTTGGGGTTGGAGAGTGTAGATCTTTTACTAAGTTTCTTACCTCTGTAATGGAATCTGAAAATTTTGAGGTTGGCGTGTTTGGGGGTCTGTACATTACAATTAGTACCATATTTAATTTTTCAATTTTTGCTGCTACACATTCTACGTAGTTGTTTGAGGTACTTATAGCCATTTCTGCTATGTGCCTTTCGCGTGTGTAAATAGCACATCCTCCTTTACGTCTCACTGTTCTGTCGGCTCGGAGGATGTTATAGTTGTCAATTTGTATTTTTTTTTGTCAATACAGGACTCACAATTTTCACAGTTCGCCTGGCAGTCCTTTAGATGAGTTTCCGTGAGGCATGCAAAGTCTGCTCCGGCTTCTTGCATGAGTCCTTTCAGGTATGCAACTTTGTTCGTGGATGGTTTGATTTAAGGCCCTGTATGTTGGCTAGGATTATTTTTATTTTTTCTCTTTCTTTTTCGCATACAGGTGGTTCCGATTTGTTTTCCAATGGGGGTGCCGGTTTCGTTGCCTTGTGGTCCTCCGAGAATTTACCTCTTTTTATCTTTGTCGGTACCTGTTGTCCCGATAACGCATGAAGTGCCTTTGTTCGTACCTTCTGTCCGGCTCTCGGATTTCTATATTTATATTTGTCAGCTGGTTTTGTAATTGCTGGAGAGTATTTAGCAGCTGAAATGTGTTGGCTGCGTCTAAAAAATTCCACTCTTCTTTGATGTTCGTTTTTTCTGTTCCCTCGTGCGTTCCTTTGAGGGTGGTGGTATCGGCATTTTTTTCGTATTTGCAACTCCCATATCTTTCATAAGTGTTGCAGACCGTAAGATGGTGGAACATGCATTTCTTATCAAACTTGCAGTATCCACTTGTGTAATGCATTTTGCATAATGTGGGATGTGCATATATGCATTGCCCATCCCGATATCTGCAGTTTCCTTTCGCGTAGTATTTGCATACGATATTTTCTACGCTTCTGCTTTCTTTCTTATTATTTTCAAGTTCTTAGTTTTGGCATTATCATTATTTTTCTTTGGCTGTTTATTTTCTACGTTTTTAGTTATTATCTTTTTATCATTTCGCTCGTTGGACCGTTTGTCTACTTCGCCACTTTTACTTATTTCTTTCCTTTCATCTATGTCTTCCTTCCGTATTATATTGTTTATATCGTTATTTGTTATTAAATTGTTGTTCGTTATTATGCTGTTATTCGTTATTTCGTCTTCTCTCTCATCCACCCTGTTTTTCGTTGGGACCATTTCGGACACATGCGTCCCCATTATTTCATTCTTTTTTGTAACTTTCGAGTCTGCTATCTCCATTTCTTTAAAGACCGCGAAAGAATTTACGGTCTGTGTACATGCGCCACATAGAAATTTGATCCCCACGACGTGTTTCGCGTTCGAGACAAGAGTTATTTCCCGATCATTCCAATTCATGCAGTTAAAGTCGTTTAATCGTTGGCAGAAATCACATCTAATCGCTAGGCTTTCCGTTGTTACTAAATTGCACAAATTACAGATTAAGTGAGAATTTGGACCCATATCCATGATATTCCTTAATTAGCGTAAAAGAAATACCCACACAAATTCTTTATTTATTTTTATTTTTATTTCTGTTTCTTTCCTTTCGATGGTCGAGGGGTATATATATATATATATATATATATATATATATATATATATATATATATATATATATATATATATATATATAGGGTGGCCCTTAAGTGGTGCTAAAATTTTAAGTTACGATTTTTTTTCCTCTCACCCTTCAGTTGGATTCTATGTCACTATCAAATAAAACACAAAATTTTAGTGAGATATAAGTATATATAGGGTGTGCTCAAGGACTTCAAACTTTCTCTCTCGACTCTCTCATATATTATCAAATAGGCGTGATGGGTCATTGGTAGAATTTGATTATTATATGACTTGCCATATTATATATGGTTAATATGAAACAAATAGTAGCGATGATCTTATGTTCTTATATGCTAAACGACATTACGCTTTCTTTTTATCTAGGTATTTAGATTTTTTATGATAGCTAATGGAACTCGAAAAAAACATACGGTTTATTTGCTTGAACATACTCAAAATTGTTTATCAGGTGCAAAATTGCCAAGTAATGGGGATGTCATGAGGTACTATCTACATTTGCTTCAGTCGATTAAGAATAAGCAGAAGACTGCTCAGTTGACGATAGCAGAAGTGGAGACTTTTTGGGAGAATGCGAGGATTCCACTGCGGCCAGTTCAACATGCAGTGAAACAGTTGGAGAGTCTGATGAAGAAGTGGGATCTTTTGTAAAAAAATCAGTCCAGGAAGACGGATACACAAAGGAAGAAAGAAGAGCTGAAATCCTCCTTTGATGACCTTTTCGACGTTGCTCACCAAAATGCTATGGTGTTGATGACGAATGAGGAGGATAAAGCGTTCCTTTTGGCACAGAGAGAGAAGGGCAGAAGAGGCTACATTGCTGGAATTGATATGACTTTGGCTAAAAAGGAGGAAGCAGCTACGAAGAAGCGAACTCGGAATGATGAATTTAAGAAGAGACATGAAATAGAGAATCTCGTATTTAACAGAAAAATCATCCTGGAATCTTCTTCATCTTCCACAGGTGAGAACACCACGGATTCAGAAAATGAAGAAGCTGTTGGAAGAGTCGTAGTGTCATCACCTCATCCAAAAAGAGGCCGCAAGACTATCCTCCATCCAGATGTTCTTTCGTCGTTGGATCGCACTAAAACTAGTGACCGTGATGCGGTCTTTACCATCGCGTCAGTGATCAGTGCTTCGGGTCAGAACGTTGGGAAATGCAACATCAACAGAGCTTCTCTGCAAAGACACAGGAAGAAGCATCGAGCCCAAAGAGCTGCAGAGTTCAAGAAGAAATTTGATCCGCGAACACCTCTCACCCTTCACTGGGACGGCAAGCTGATGGATGACCTAATTGGAGATAAGAAGGTCGACCGTCTCCTAATCGTTGTTTCAGGATCTGGACTAGATCAGATCCTTTCAATCCCGAAGCTTGCAAATGGCACTCGCCAAGCAATGGCGCAGGCGATGATTGATGTCGTCGATGATTGGGGTGTTCGTGATCGAATCAAAGCCCTTAGCTTCGACACCACAGCGAGCAACACTGGAAGAGTAAATGGAGCATGTGTTCTCTTCGAGCAACATTTTGGGTCTGAAGTTTTGTACCTGGCATGTCGCCATCATATACATGAAATCATGTTCGAGGAAGCTTTCACGGTAACAATGGGAATATCAAGTGGACCAGAGATTATGTTTTTCAAACGGTTCAAGACCTTTTGGCACAACATCGTCCCCAATGACTACAGTCCTGGCATAAATAACGAGGTCGTCCTGCTCGCTGTAGAGCCTGTGAAGGACAATATCATCTGCTTCTATCGACTCCAGTTAGATCAAGTTCATCCAAGAGATGACTATCAAGAGCTGCTCGAACTTACCCTTCTCTTTCTGGGAGACGTTCCACCAAAAGGGGTCAAATTTCGAAAACCTGGAGCAGTCCATCGAGCTCAGTTCATGGCCCGGCTTATATACGCCTTGAAAATCTTCATGTTCTGCGATTCCAGATTTAAACTGTCGCAACGAGAAATCAAAGGCATGCAAGACTTCTGCATTTTCGGTGTGCAGTTCTATGTAAAGTTCTGGTTCCTCTCTCGTTTTCCAGCATCTGCACCAAGCAATGATCTACAACTACTACAATCTCTCGTAGTCAGCGACACACCTGCAGCAAAAGGAGCTCTCAATAAAATCCTTGCTCACTTATGGTACTTGAGTGAGGATCTGGTGGGCCTTGCCTTCTTTGAGAGACTTGGATTTGCAAGAAAAAAGAGCTATGGTTAATAATCTACAACGGGAAGGACAACATGATGCACCAAAACGAATTCATCTGAATAAGAGTGACATCCAAGGTAAGAAACTCAGCGACTTCATGTCTGCTAGAACGAAGGTTTTGTTCACTCTTCTAGGGTTTGAAGTCGAATTCTTGCGTGATAATCCAGAGATGTGGATCGAAAACCTGAGTACCTACTGGTAGTCGTGAATGACACTGCTGAAAGGGAAGTTGCATTGATGCAGGAATATAATAGACTCCTCAGCAAAAACGAAGAACAGACCCAGTTTGTCGTTCAAATTGTCCAAGAGCATCGGAAGAAGTACCCCGATTCCAAGAAGGATACCATTCTCAAAGGCATATCAGACTCTTCTTGCAACCTTTAAATAAGGGTTGTGTTTTGCTAACGTTTTAGTTCAGTTTCTTATCACCTTTAATTTTAATAAGTATTTTTTGTTGTTTAAAAATCTTGTATTAATTGAATAAAAAAAAAAAAAAAAAGATGGGGGCTTTCCAAACGATATGGGGATCTAATAAGCTAAATTTGATTATCTGCAAAGTCGTGCCCAGCTCAAATCACATTATTATGAGTCCCATCGCCGCGGAACTGCATTGGGATGATGATCCAGGGTAGTAGTCATACCCACTATACATATATGTAAAGATTATTAATTTTATACATCTAGTTCACAAAATTAAGTAAAATTTTAATAGCAACCAAGCTTGTTGTTAGAAATATATTAATAAATACTAATTGCACTTTTTTATATTAAATGAATACTGGATTTGAGTGTGAGTGAATCTGTAATGTATTATAAAAGGCAACTACAGAGTTAAGATGTATAAAATTTCGGACAGCTTGAGCATACACTAAATATTGTCCAAACGCTATAAAATTTTGCATAAAAATCTTTCTCAATAGGAAGCATCTAATGAAGGCGTGAGAAAGAAAAACATAAAAGTGAAAAAATAAGGGCCACCCTAATAATATATATATATATATATATATATATATATATATATATATATATATATATATATATATATATATATATATATATATAACGGTAAAAGCCTAAGCTTAATAATGGGAAGACTCCAATTTGCAGTTTGAAGAACTTTATTCGGGATTAAATTCTAGGAAGAAACTTGCGAGGGATTTTCTTTGTTAAAATTAATTAGGAGCTTTATTACTATTATTATTATTATTATTATTATTGTTATTATTTTAAGGTGTAAACACTGTGGTTTCTTCTTCGTCCATCTTTTTCTTCTGTTTGGGATTTGCTGCTGACATTTCCTTCATTTACTACGAACATCTTCAGTGCCATCGCAATTCGCCTTCGAGCGAAACTGCACCTACACTATATTTGCTGAAAGCTTCTCATTTTTTACAGTGGCGTTTAAGTATTCGTACGGAGAAATATTTCAGTTCCTTTGTACCATGCATAGAATAGTTACGAAAAGTTTCCCGTTCGTTTGGAAAATTTAACAAGTAAAAATTAGTTTAACTCCAACATATAATGTAAAACATCAAAGAATTTGAGGAAAATAAAAAAAAAGTTAACATGCAAAAGTTTTCGTACATTTACTTACAAAATTATTTAATACTTTGTGTGTCCACCTTAGGGTTGAAGAATTTAAAATTTTTATCAGTTGTTGGCTGTTTATTGATTAGACACTGTTGGCAATTCTGAATCCTAGAATTTTCTCTATGAATATTCATGGAAGATGTTCTTTTGCGAATTGTCTTCAAATATGGGAGAAGTCGTACAAAATTTTGAAACTACAACCATTTCTGGACTGCATTGTCACTGATGGTGAGTCATGGCTCTCATTCTTCCAGCCTGAGACCAAAGAACAATCCAAGCAATGGTGCCATTCCATTTCCACTCGCGCTATGAAGTTTAGGGCACAAAGATCCATCAAATAGATCATGGTGATTGTAGTTTGGTACCGCAAAGGTCCTTTGCTCTTAGATTCGACCCGAACACCACTGTGAATGCTAACATGTATTTCGAGTTAATATAGAAACTAAGGAATCCGATTTGGCGGAAGAGACCATAACTGATGGACCAGGACATTTGCCTCCTTCACGACAACGCTCAACCATATATGGTGTTTGACACATCTCAACTTCTTGCCAGCTTCCAGTAGACAGTTGTCTCCCATCCACAGTATATCCTGGACCTTGCTCTTTCAGACTATCATCTCTTCCGGCCCCTGAAACGACACCTTTGAGGAATAAACTTTACTTCAGACGATCTCAGAAATAACACTTCAACATGGCTTCGTCAGCAAAGCAGGGTGATACACTCTCTGCCTGCCAGATGGCAGAAGTGCGTCGATACCAATGAGGAATATTTCTAGAAGTAAAGGAGGTATTGTTGTAATTCGCATTCCTGAAACTTTCCGGATACACCTCGTACATCAACCAAAAGAAAGAATAACTGTTCACATTGTATTTAATAGTGTATAGGCACACCAATGGCCTTGATGACAACTTCACTCTTCTCACAAACACTTTCCACCATTCTGTTATAGTTTTCAGTAGGGATATTTTTCCATTTCTCCCTCCGTGTAGTTTCTAATGTTGCAAGAGAAGTTCGCTCTGGGTCTGATCCAGATGCACCGCTTTTTTTCATCTAAGAGGTATTCTATCGGACTGACGTCAGGGCTCTAAACAGGCCATGACATGCTGTCATCGTTATTTTACTCGAACCAATTGGTTGTATTCCGGATTTCATGCAGAGGTGTTTTATTGGTAGAGGTTCCGGCTCTCACCACACACTTCCATCAATATCGTCATTGCACTGTTGTCCAAAATGTCACAATATACCCCAGCACTTGCTGTACTTTTCTCTACCCTCGTATAGAACATGAGAAACATTCCCACACCATGACAATGCCACTTCAGTAATTAACGGTTGGAACAATGAACTAAGGATCGAAGCGTTCTCCGTGTTATGTTATCTCCACACTCAGACTCTACTGTCGGATGCAAACAATGTGTAGTGTGAATCATCACTCCAGAAAACAAATTTTCACTGCTCTATTTCCCTGTTTAGATACGTTTTGTACAACTGAAGTTGTCACTTTGCATTCACATTTGTGATGTATAACTTGTGAGTGGCTGCCCTTCCATAGAATCCTTTTGCTTGCGAAAAACCAGTTTGCTGTTTGACTGCCAGGGCGACGGATTTTAGGTTATACATCCGGTCTTTTCTCGCCCGCATTTCAACGTTCACTGCGCATTCCCCTGTTTAGATACGTTTTGTACAACTGAAGTTGTCACTTTGCATTCACATTTGTGATGTATAACTTGTGAGTGGCTGCCCTTCCGTAGAATTCTTCTGCTTGCGAAAAACCAGTTTGCTGTTTGACTGCCAGGGAGACGGATTTTAGGTTATACATCCGGTCTTTTCTCACCCGCATTTCAACGTTCTCTGTGCACATTTTGTCATAATTTTTTGGCCTGCTTTGGCTTGGCTGCACACTAGCAGGTTCCACACTTTTCCACTTTCGCATAATATTTTACACAATTAACTTGGGAAATTTCAAAGTCTTAGAAATCTTTCGTACAGTCATACTTGCAATATGACATCCAACTATTTTACCAGGTTCAGACTCCGTCAGCGCTGATACGCGTCTCATACTTATGAATGTGACTGTAAACGGTAACAGACAAACTTATTATTTTTTTGACTACAGTGCTGTTCTATAATGGCCAATTTATATGTGCAACATTTGGGTAGTAGCAGAGAGAAGCTTGTCCCAATAGTTTCAGTAGTATACTGCATATACAGTATACTGTATATATATATATATATATTATATATATATAGGGCCTATATACAGTGCCCGCGAAAAGTATCTGATCACTCAAGAAAATACAATATTTTCCCTTGATATTCAGAGACACGTAATTCACTTTCTATTTGTTCTAGCGACATCTGGTAACTTTGAGGTTGCTCGCTGATATGAGAGCTATCCAACGCATTCTCAAATTAGTGTTCTGGTAGCCTTCGTTGCGGGTGGCTGTGTCTCAAATTTGTCAGATTTCACTGTTTGTGTAAATTTCTTGATTTTTTTTTTTTTTTACAGAAAGTGGTGTAAATAAAATTTATATATAATGTGTGCTAAAAAACAACTTAAGAGTGATTGTCGAGGTGCTATTGTTGCTTTGCATGCATGTGGGAAATCACAGAGACAGATAGCTAAGGAATTAAACATATCCCAAAGTACCGTTAATTTATGGGTTTCACGGGCTAAGAACAATGGTGGCCTAACCACGCCAGTCCCTAAAAAACGATCTGGCAGACCGAGAAAAACAAATTCGCGAACAGACAAACTTATGAAACGTTTAGTATTGAAAAACCCAACAATAACTGCGAAAGAAATAAAATTTAATATGAATAATTTGTTATCTGGTGTTTCTGAACGAACTATCCAGGAGCGGCTCCAAAAAGAACTCGGATTACCATCTCGCCATGCTGCTAAGAAACCGTTCATTAATGAAAAAATGCGTAAAAAACGTGTCGCATTTTGTAAAAAATACATTCATTGGACTGTTGATGACTGGAAGAAGGTTTTATTTAGCGATGAGTCGACATTTTTGACATTCAGAAGTTGTCCAAAAAAGGTTCGCCGGCCTATTGGCTCAAATAGGATGGACCCTAAATACACCCTAAAGACAATGAAACACCCTCCAAGTGTGATGGTTTGGGTTGTTTCGGTTACTATGGGCGTGGAAACTTATATTTTCTTCCGAAGAACACAACTATGAATGGTGCACGGTATTTAGCAATGCTACAGGATAAACTTCCAATGGCAATGGCAATCCAAAGGACAAAAACATACATGCATGATGGTGCACCATGTCACAGGGCCAAAATAGTGACAAAATGGATTACTGACAATAAATTTGATATTTTGGATTGGCCTGGTAATAGTCCAGATCTCAATCCGATAGAAAATCTGTGGCTAATAATAAAAAATAAGGTTGAATGCCACGACACTGGCTCAGTCGAAAAATTACAAGAGGCCATCAAAAAGGTATGGTGCAAGGAAATATCAGTGGAAGTTTGTCAAAACTTGATTAAATCCATGCCAAAACGTCTAGAACAAGTCATCCAAACCAAAGGACAGATGACAAAATACTAATATAAGGTTAGTATACATTTAAACATTGTTTTTTATGTAAAAAATACAAATTTCAAGGGTGATCGGATACTTTTCGCGGGCACTGTATATATTGCAATGGTGTTCCAATGGTGTGTATAGGAAAATTTATTTTAAATTAAATTTACAAAAGTGTAGCGACGGAGACGCCTTCATTTATTTTCGCGATTTACACATACTGTAGCGAAGAAGACGTCTTCAGGTACTTTCGCGATTTCCAAGACCAAGATGACGTCACAGTGCGATGATTCACTCAAGGTATTTGCCTCTGCCTTGAACATCACAACTCTTCTCGAAGGACACCAGTGACACGCCAGATACCATCATGTAAACAACATTTTGCAGGCCACGTTGGCCTGGTGTCATTCACCTAACTTTATATGAAGATCTTCGTTACCTCGCGCGTATTATAATATCGAAGTCATTTATCAAGTGCACATTTATACATTTCATTTTAACTAAACTTGCATTCAACAACTGCAACTTGTATTTTGTCTCATTCATAAATCATTGATTTTGTTTAATAAAGGAAGAAAACTCGCTCTATTCATTTCCTTAATTAATAACATTATTTGGTCTGAAAAGACCTAGTGACTTCAGCATCAAGCAGTCAATCATTAATTACAACTTAATGAAACCTAATTAACCTTATTAACATAATTATTATTATTATAGTGCCAACGAGGAACTATAAAAGTAATACATTATAACAAAAACAAATGTTCAAATTGATGTCCTTGTTGTTCGCACATGTTGATACGATGTTCCAAACTACACCACCACATCAAACTGAACTTGCATTCAACAACTGCAATTTTTATTTTGTCTCGTTCATATATCACTGATATTTGGTCTGAAAAAACCTGGTGACCTCAGCATCAAGCAGTCAATAATCATTAATAACAACTTAATCAAGCCTAATTAACCTCATTAACATTATTTTTATTATTATAGTGCCAACGAGGCACTATAAAAGTAATACATTATAACTAAAACAAATGTTCAAATTGAAGTCCTTGTTCGCACATGTTGGCTAAAACAAATGTTCAAATTGAAGTCCTTGTTCGCACATGTTGATACGATGTTCCAAACTACAACAACACACCAAAGTACATCAGTACATCAATACTGATTTGAGCACCAGTTGAAGTTCTCGGGCGACCTGCTCTTGGTTTGTCCTGAACACTCCTGGTTTCTCTGAATCTTGAAAGCATTTGACCAACAAAACGCTGACCACGTCATCGTTTATTGAGATGAGGACGGTGAAATTCTTCAGCTGTCTGTCTTTGGATAAGAAGAGAAGCATGCAAAAGAACAATTTCCGCCTTTTCCTGAGAAGTGTAACTCACTTAAATACAGGGTGTACATAAAGTCAGGATCTATTTTTGTGAAGCACTTGGAAATTATATGGAATTCAATCATAAAATGATAAAGTGGTAACATTTATTAAATAATTAAGAGTAGGATTCGACGTGACGCCCATCAGTATCCCTGCAGCATTTTTAAACACATTCTGAAGCATTTGCGGGGTTATGTTATCTGCAGCAGTTCGTATACGTAAGTTTTCAGGACTCGTAATCTTCGTCTGATAGACGTGCGATTTAATAAAGCTCCATGCAAAGAAATCTAAAGGGGTTAAATCTGGTGATCTCGCTGGCCAAGGTCTGTTGCTTCCGCGTCCGATCCAGCGATTTGGAAAACGTCCATTTAGATAATCCTAAACAATTTTGGCATAGTGACAAGGAGCACCATCATGTTGATAGACGACGGTACTAACAATCCTATCCCCGTCGTCTATCAACATGATGGTGCTCCTTGTCACTATGCCAAAATTGTTCAGGATTATCTAAATGGACGTTTTCCAAATCGCTGGATCGGACGCGGAAGCAACAGACCTTGGCCAGCGAGATCACCAGATTTAACCCCTTTAGATTTCTTTGCATGGGGCTTTATCAAATCGCACGTCTATCAGACGAAGATTACGAGTCTTGAAAACTTACGTACACGTATACGAACTGCTGCAGATAACATAACCCCGCAAATGCTTCAGAATGTGTTTAAAAATGCTGCAGGGATACTGATGGGCGTCACGTCGTATCCTACTCTTAATTATTTAATAAATGTTACCACTTTATCATTTTATGATTGAATTCCATATCATTTCCAAGTGCTTCACAAAAATAGATCCTGACTTTATGGACACCCTGTATAAGGCATTGCGTGTTATTTTACCTTCAACAACAAAAAAGGTCCCACAACAAGACATCGATTTGAACATTTGTTTTAGTTCTTTTGTATTATCTTTGGAAATTTAATTTAAAATAAATTTTCCTATGAGACCGGACTTATGGGACACCCTATATATATATATATATATATATATATATATATATATATATATATATATATATATATATATATATATATGGTGTTTGAAAACTTTCTGTACAAATTGTAATAGGGGATAGGCAACACCAAGACAAACCCTTTTCGTCTATAAGTGTATGTCCGCTGACGTCACCATTCGGCGCGAGAGGGCGTCGCTGCAATTGGCTAAAAGGTGAATTGGGCTAGACTCGCGCTTGCCGCGGGCATTCTTAAATCGGACGTAGTACGCGTCACATGGAGCGCTTCACGACTGCTGAGATGGCTGACATGCATATGGTGTATGGGCTGCCAATGGAAACAGAAGAGCTGCTGTGAGGTTGTACCGACAGCGCTTCCCAAACAGACGTGTGCCAAACCACCAAACGTTTGCGCATTTGCATCGGCGACTGCGAGAAACTGGAACATTCCATGCAAACATGCATGACACTGGTCGGGAGAGAAACGTGCGCACTCCTGACATGGAAGAAGAAATCCTACAGCGATTTGAGGACAATCCAAGCGCAAGCACGCGAGGTGTTGCACGTATCCTCGGTGTGAACCACGACCTGGTCTGGAGAGTGTTGCACGAGCAGCAGTTACATCCGTTTCATCGTCAGAGAGTCCAGGCATTACAACCTCGGGATTACCCTCTTCGTGTGGAATTCGCACGCTGGTTTCTGCAGCAGACAGCGGTGCAGCCTAATTTTCCGGCTTATGTGCTGTTCTCAGATGAGGCCTGTTTCACACGTGAGGGTGTGTTTAACATGCACAATTCTCACGTGTGGGCGCACGCAAATCCACATGCTACACGGGTGCATGCTCATCAAGAACGGTTCGTCGTCAATGTTTGGGCGGGTATCGTCCATGGCAAGTTGATTGGGCCGTACCTGCTGCCTGCCCGACTCGACGGGCGGGTTTATCGGATATTTCTTGAAGAAACGTTGCCGGAACTGCTGGAAGATGTTCCCGTGGCTATTCGTAGACGAATGTGGTTTCAACACGACGGGGCCCCAGCACACTCTAGCAACGATGTGCGGGATTATCTGAACGCCACTTTTGGGGACCGATGGATAGGCCGGGGTGGGCCCGTAGCCTGGCCACCGAGATCGCCCGATTTAACATGCGTCGATTTCTTCCTGTGGGGACACATGAAGAACCTCGTGTACGAGACTCCCATTTACTCAGAAGTAGACCTCGTAGCAAGAATCGCTGTCGCCGCTGGAACTGTTCCCGAAATGCCGGGAATCTTTCGACGTGTACGTCGGTCAATGCTTCGACGCTGTCGGACATGCATTGATGCTACCGGTCGCAACTTTCAGCACCTTCTTTAAATAAACATGCCTTCTTTAAATAAACATGTTACGCGTACTACGTCCGATTTAAGAATGCCCGCGGCAAGCGCGAGTCTAGCCCACTTCACTTTTTAGCCAATTGCAGCGGCGCCCTCTCGCGCCGAATGGTGACGTCAGCGGACATACACTTATAGACGAAAAGGGTTTGTCTTGGTGTTGCCTATCCCCCATTACAATTTGTACAGAAAGTTTTCAAACACCCTGTATATATATATATATATATATATATTATATATTTATATATTAGGGGTGGTCGAAGTTGCTACCAGAAAGCGAATAAACATCCAGTAGTTGTCGTTTCAGCTATGAAATGTGAAAATCACAAAGAAATGCATTTTGATAAAAGATCAGAATGCGAATTTAGCTTTTAAGTTTTTAATTTTTTCTGTTGTCGCTTCATGCGTAAAATCCCGTATGCAGCATACGCGCATCCAAAACAAAGCAAACCCAAAATTATTAACTTGTTTCTATAAGCATAAATATCAAAGTTTTGCTCGTATTTTTATATAATTATTAATTATGCCTCTTTATTAAAAAATAATGGTAAAATAATATATTTCCTGTGATCGTTCACGCTTATTTCTTATATTTTGCTATTCGCATTAGCACTTTTCATTATGTTTCAGATTTTCCGGTGTAAATAATGCCGAAAGCGAAAAGAAGACACCTGATCCGAAAGAAAAGTGAAGAAAAGTATGGAGGTGGTCCTTGTGAGTTATTATTAATGACCGAATCAAGCACTTACAGGCAGCTGATTCAATACTACTATGACCTTAATCATGCTAACCCTGGCGCAGATTGTTGGGCCTTAGTGCAGCAAGTTAGCAAGGATTTAAAATCCATTTGGTCTTCAGTGAATCTAAGGCTGCCTTTGATTAATGACAAATCCATTGACAGAAAGGTTAAAGACCTACTCACTCTTGTGAAAGACATTAATCGCAAGCATGCTAAGGCAAGTGTCAAGCGAAATCTGGATGCTAACTTGGACAAACTTTTTGATATTTCTGCCTGTTCCTGTTCTTTGGATATTTTGCCTTGCAGTGATTCAAGAGTATACTGTAAGAAGAACAAGTGTACACAAGAACACATCATCTGTGTTTGCCCTCGAAATGCAAAGGTACCATTTGAAGAGAGAGCATAACTTCATGATCAGCGATCCAAATCAGGTCCTGAGGGTGCATACCAACTGTCTTCAGTGGACACAGCTACTGCCAAAAGAGACAGGAAGGCCAAACAAGGACAGCAACATGTACTACCTCAGGAGGAAGTTGAGCTAGTAGGATCTTTCATACAGCCTACAGAGTTGCCTGGACTTACAAGCAGTTCATCTGGTGGCGAGGTTAGTTTCCTTTTATTTATATTAATTATATATAATTATAAATAAATAAATAAAAATAAACAAATTAAATAAATAAATAAATCAATAAATAAACAGAAAACGCATTAATATTTTCCATCTATTTTCAGGAAGGAGAAGATGAATGGCAGCCTAGGAAGAGGCCTTCGGAGAGTACAGCCTTTTAAATTTTCCCAGATATGCTATGGAACTTGTCAGAGGTGAATGTTTATCAAATCTGGGCGTAGCTCTTGGGAATGCCTTGTTCCATGACATCAAACACCTACTGAGACCTGAAGTTGACATCAATCACATCATGATTGACAGGTGCAAATTAGACAGGGCCAAAGCCCAAATTAGGGTAGTTAGTGAGGGTGTGGAATCAGAGAAAAAGACACAGCTCATATGTGTTGGTGTGGATGAGAAGGTTGACGAGATTACCATGACTTACAAAGAAATAGAGACACCTGAAGGGGAAACTGTTCTCAAAAAGTGTGTTGATGCAGAACATCACCTCACCTTCACCTATGAAGATGGAAAATCTCCTGGCGCCTACTTGACCCACAGAACAATTCTTGTTATAGGCGCCACTGATGAGGTCCTTGTTCAGGAGACATTCAGTGTTCTTGAAGAATATAATAGCCTTGAAAGTATCCGAGCCATTCTTCTTGATAATCCCGCAACCAACACTGGCTGGAAGAGTGGTTTAGTGGTAAAACTTGAAGAAACTCTGGGGAGGAAACTGCACACTATTGGTTGCGCACTGCATCAGTATGAACTCCCACTAAAAGCTCTTTTCAAAAAAGTGGATGGAGTGACAACTGGCCCAAGAAGTTTCCGCGGGCCCCTTGGGCAAAGGTGCGCAGAAGATATCCAGGATGAACCTCAGGTACAGTTTGAAGCTGTGGAAACTCCAATCATTGAAGGGTATATTCCAGAGGAAGTACTGAAAGACCTCAGTCATGATCAAAGGCTTCTGTATGAGTATTGCAGAGGGATCGGATCAGGAAGAGTAGACGACAGATGGGCTGCTTGGAAGATTGGTCCACTTAACCATGCAAGATGGTTAACTCTTGCCATACGACTTCTTTGTTTTTACACAAGAGACAACAGACCAAACCTGAATTTGAAAAAGTTGGTCCATTACATTGTTCGAGTTTATGCTCCTGCATGGTTTGAGATAAAGGCATCCTCTAAGCTGCATGATTCTCCTCGCATCCTCTTCTCTGCTACCAGCCGAATGAGGCTGATTCCATTTGATGATGTGAAACGCATTGTAAAGCAGAACATCCAGGGTAATGTTTTCTGCCTCCGACCTGAGAACATCCTCTATGCCATGGTGAAAGATGATGAAGACAGAATCAGGAATCTTGGGCTTCAGACTAGTCACTCTCAGACACTGGTAAATTTTGCGCTTCTTGTAATTTTTTTTTTTTTAGCCAAAGCAGAGTTAATCTCCAAAAAATATGGAAAAAATATAATTGTCGCTTTGAGTGGGTAATTTGTTTGTATTATTGAAACGGCAATATTTGAGTACTATTTTTTATTTATATTTTTTATTTATATTTATATATTTTCATTTTCATTTTTTATTTTCATTTTCATTTATAGAATGGAGAGCAACCAGGAAGCAGGGAAGAAAATTCCCAAGGTGAATTGGAATGCAAATCACTGGCATGAGCTCATCGACCTCACTGACCCTGATGTCATGGAACCACCTACCACACAGCACCTATCTGATGAAGAAATCCAGTCATTCATGGACACTAACACTAAGCGAGACATTCCAGACTTGCCTTCTCACTCTCAGAGTGTTGAGAGGAGTGTGAAATTAGTGACAGATGCTTCCCATACCGTGTACGGGAGTAGTATAGTGTCAAAAAGGGAGACAGAAAATGGATAAATTTGAAAATTTCCCCCCTCACCGTCCTTCATGAGGATCCTTCACCGTCCTTCATGACGGTCCCTCCTTTATGAGGTGTCTTTCATGGTCCTTCAAAAAAAAAAAAAAAAAGGGGAAAAAAAGGGGGGGGAAGAAAAAGAAAAAAGAGGATTCGTCTTCACCTAAAAAAAAAAATTAAAGAAAGGATTGAGCCTCGCCTTCCTCCTTGAAAAAAGTCCTTTCATGAGACAAACAAGAACAAACATGCAAAAGCATGCAAAAACATACATACATTCGAGTACTTCCTGTTCAGGCAAGTTCGCCAGACAGTAGAAATGAAAACTTAAAATGAATATCTGAAATGTTTTAATAGGCCTAACGAGAGTATGCATCGACATCAACACATCCAACTTTCGTCTGTTAACAAATTGCGAACAATACATAAATCAAAATCAGACTGAACATATTTTAAATCGAAAACAAGTTCTTTGTTTAATATCTGTATTATGAAAAATAAAATGAATATTTATTATTTTAATTTAAATAAATTAATTTCTCTCTTTTTTAATGGGAAACTGGCTTATTTTCAAACGAGATGACCTTCAAATACAATATATACTTATAGTACAAGCATATATGTTTATTTACTTTTAAATATGTAGTTTTCTGTTATTTACATCGCTATATACCATCACATTCACTTTCACATGCCATCTTCTGGTATATGAATTAATTATTTTACCGTTCATCAAATTTCGTTATAAAATTACATGTGTTAAAAGAACAAGTTGCGTAACGATGCTTTAAACTAAATCATCAAAGTTGTTTTCGTCCTCTAAACATCCACTTAAATATTATTACTAATATTGATTTATTGTTATTATTACATATATATGTACACGTGTTAAGAGTATTTAAATTAAATATATTGATTTCAATTCCCTTCGTAATAAAAGCATCTGGCAACTCTACCCCAATCTTGCTATATTTCTCTCACAGTAACTGTCTTCAGAGTAGTAGTTAAGTTTAACTTTCTTCTAACGACTATTAGTTGATACTAATCTTGCTATTATTATTATTATCATATATATATATATATATATATATAACACCCAAATATGTAGGTTCGGGTAAAAAACTTTCTCAGTAGATGCAATTAAAGAAAACGGGATGTCGCGTTTGTGTGGATTGTCATTTTTAAATAGATTCAGTGGGAAATAGGTACTGAAACGTCAGAGATTTTTCATGAAGAACCTTTCTAGTTGCAGTCATAGCGCCCATTCACATTACTTTAATTATCATTTCTCTAATTTATCGACTGTTTACATTTCCTCATAACTCTCATAATAAACGTATTTGTTTTCACTTTTCTTACCAGTCAGCCCAGTATTTACATCAATCACACAGAATGTTCATGCTTATTGTTTTTGTCACTAGCTGTACCAAACATGTCTTTACAAATTGAAGCGTACCGTTACACAACGTTTAAAATGTTATAATTTAATGCTTTATGATATCAGATCTCGTATAAAAAACATCATTTTCCGTACAAATGGCCACAAAAATACTTTCAATCCTAATATATGTACGTATAGTAATGCAACATACGCTTTTTCACCTGTATTAAAAGCGTAAAACTGAAAGTTGTATCATCACGCGATCTTAGATTCTGCGAAGACGTAAGTGAGCCCTAACATTTAATTTAAAATTATTTAACAGATCATTCGAGGGAACTCTACATCGATCTCATTATAACTTCTGACTCATAATAACCCGCCATACATATTTACACGAGTTCAATTTATATATATATATATATATATATATATATATATATATATATATTATATATATATATATATATTATACAGTGGTGTAGTGCTAAATAAAGAAGTGAGGGAACGCATTTTGAAAGTGTTACTCAGATGCGGGGGGACAATGGCGAGCGTGGCGAGCCCATACAGCTGGGGGTCCGGGGGCACTGTAAGCCCCCCGGGAAATCTTTTGAAATCTGACCAATTTCAGGAATATTTTGAGGTCATATGCACTGGATATTAGGATATATTCCAAGTTTGAAGATGCAGTATTTCCAGTGTCATTAGATATATGACATCCAGTACGATCAATAAAAATAGCTAACAACTGGAATGATTAACTAAAAAAGTTAACAACTGGTAGGCCGTGGTGACTGTTTCATCAGATCTTTATAGGCTAGCATTGCCTCAGTCGAAGCTAAAAGAAATGAAACAGTTAATGATTCTTTCTTATATTTCTTCTAGGGGTGGGAATTAAAATTTCATGACGTTGGAGATTTATTTGAAATAGTGAGGGAACGCCGTTCCGTCTACCAAAAAAAGTAAGGGAACGCCGTTCCCACAGCACTACACCACTGTGTGTATATGTATATATATATATATATATATATATATATATATATATATGTGTGTATATATATATATAAGGAGTTTGTATGTGGCATTCCAACAGAAGGCAGGAATTGTCTGAATCCTGTTTCTCCCATCACTGTCCTCTTCATCTGGCCTTTTTACATGTCACGTCTACCCTGTGAGCAGTCCAGCATACTCTCAAACACGCGCTTCTCACTATATTCCTTACTACACACGCATGCATCTTACACACTACACAGTCTTTTCAAAAATGGTGTAATTTCAGTAGTCTCGGAGATTCGCGATTGTCCCCTCCTACATTTTCTCAGTAATTGTTTTCAGACTAGTAGCTAAGTTTAACTTTCTTTTAATGTCTATTAGTTGCTACTAATCTTGTTATTATTATTATTATTATCATTGTTTTATATATATTATATATATATATATAACATCCAAATAAGTAGGTTCGGGTAAAAAAACTTTCTTATTAGATGCAATTAAAGAAAACGGGGTGTCGAATTTGTGGGGGATTGGCATTTTTAATTAGATTCAGTGGGAAATAGGTACTGAAAGTTGAGAGGTTTTTCATCAAGAACCTTTCTTGTTGCTGTCATTGTTATTGCCTATTCACATTACTTTAATTATCACTTCTCTTATTTATCGACTGTTCACAGTTCCTCATAATTCTCATAATAAACGTATTTGTTTTCACTTTTCTTTCACGCCAGACAAGTCTCAGTATTTACATCAATCACACAGAATGTACATGCTTATTGTTTTTGTCACCAGTTGTACTAAACATGGTTTTACAAACTGAAGCGTACCATTACACAACGTTTAAAATGTTATAATTTAATGCTTTATGTTATCAGATCTCGTATAAAAAACATCATTTTTTGTACAAATGGCCACAAAAATACTTTCAATCCTAATATATGTACGTACAGTATGCAACATACGCTTTTCCAACTGTATTGAAAACGTAAAAGTATCATCATGCGATCTTAGATTCTGCAATGACGTAAGTGAGCCTTAACATTTAATTTAAAATTATTTAACAGATCTTTCGAGGGAACTGTACATCAATCTCATTTTATATATATATATATATATATATACATATATATATATATATATAAGGAGTTTGTATGTGGCATTCCAACAGAAGGCAGGAAGTGTCTGAACCCTGTTTCTCACATCACTGTCATCCTCACCTGGCCTTTTTACATGTCTCGTCTACCCTGTGAGCAGTCCAGCATACTCTCAAACACACGCTTTTCACTATATTCCTTACTACACACGCATGCATCTTACACACTAGACAGTCTTTTCAAAAAGGTGTAATTTCAGTAGTCCCGAAGATTCGCGATTGGCCCCTCCTTCCTGCATGCATTGTATATATTACGAACCAATTTATAAAGTTCTCTCTTATTGCTTTCCTTATAGTAATGGGTATCACAACCTATTTTTCAATATTATTTAAGTATTATGTTGAGCAACATAACCCTGCCACAGACTAGTTTCTTAGCATATTCATGAAACATGAAACAAGATTATATTAATATATATGAAAATGAAAATGAAAATGAAAAGGTTTATTGGCAGACTATAGTCCATATGACAAATATTATTAATACAATGACAGTTCATACACTAAGGATAGAAATATATACAATTGATTAGAAATAATACTGCACTGTCGAAGTTAAGTGGAGCTACAGACAGACGTTTTCGTACCAAGAAGTCCATAGCTTAGAGGATAAATGGCAGGACTCATGGATAGCTTGGATGATCGGGTTGGTTGAATTTTTAATTCTTTGCATTAGACTGTGTTGAGCACGTCTTGTTACCTCCGGGAAGCTCGGAACATTGCGGGTAGCAAACATTTGCGAAGCTGAGCATCTCGGGGGTAATTTATGTAAGAGTCTAAAAGACCTGTTGTACATCAAATTTAGGGTTCTGCCAGAACCTTTTTTTATAATTCACCCAGAGTTGCTGACCGTATATATTACTGCAGAAAGTACGAAAGAGTGTGTCTTCAGCTTCACTTGTACAGAAACGAAAGTTCCTTATGGTAATGTGTGTGTATATATATATATATATATGTATATTAGGGTGTCCCAAACTCATAGGGGGCCAAATTTCTTTTCGGGATACAAATCCGCTCGTGTTGCGCTCTTTTGATGTTTCCCATTAGAAGTCTTCCTGTAAAATTTCCGAGAGATCGAAGGAAATTTAAAGGTCCCGAACTTTGAACACTTTATTTCTCCTCTTAACTGAAAGGCAAATTAACTGAAATATTTCTCTCAAAAGTTCCATCACAAAGATGATTATACAAAATAAACATGTATTTTAATCTTAACACACAAACAACAATTTCAAAGCATCACATTTATGCATTTTAACTAAACACGTGTTTCATGAGATCCGTTTTTGCTCCCTTCCGGCTCACATTCCGTCGGTGTGAGTTGACAGTTCGAAGGAGGAACTGGAGGTCTTCTTCATCACGGCACAGAGGTTTGCTTGTGTATTTCTCAATGAGGGCGATGCCTCGCTCTGCTGCATCATTGACCACCATCAGTTCTGCAGCTCGGCTCTTTGCCAGACGGTAGTTTTCGTCAGTAGGCCATGTTTCAGGGTCTTTGGTGAAGAACGTGGGCTCAACTTGGAGAAACTGGAAGAGTGTGGTGGATCGACTCGTCACCCACGGACTTAAACGGCCGTCCACTTGCAGTCCCTTGCCTTGGACCCGTTTGAATCCTTGCCCAGGGCGCTTTTTCAGGTTAGCCGTCATGTTACGCTTTTCATTGTCGTCAACTCTGTCATCAAACAGTGCAAGACAGATTAAGTCCTCCGAGATATACCACAGATGACGGAGCACAGCCCGGTAAGCTGTGTTTCCAACGTCCTTGTCAGGGTAACCTACAAGAAGATTGCACAGCCTAACGTCATTTTGGGGAGATTTGATGGCGATGGGAGCCTCGTGCCAGTGACGCACGTATACAAGGCTCACGAAGAGAGCCATACGGCGAACCCCTTGCAGTTCTTGGAGACGAAGTTCGGAGAACTGGGACTGCAGTAATGCTATTTTCAGGCAGTAAATACCTTTGGCCATCCATCTGGCCTGATGGTAAGCCCCTGGAGGCCGAAGCTTGTAACGTCCTACGTCGTCTCCGAGGTACAAGAGGCTCAGTCGAAGAAGTTCTTCATAATCCTCTCGAGGATGATTACCACTTCTTAGGCATCGCGGAGATAGTCTATTACCTCAAGTCGCATTTGTGAAAGGCAAGCATTGTCATTTATGAAGGCTTTAGCCACCTCGTCCTTGTCAAATGCATCCAACTGACAGTGGTTCATTGATGGCCAGGCCTCCTTGAATCTCCTGAAAAGTGGGATTTGAGGACTTGGTGGTGTTCCTAGGCACACGACGAAGACATCCTTGAGAATCACTTCGTGAACGTGATGACGGCAAGCAAACCATAAAAGAGATCTTCCCAATGCCGCTTCCAAACGCGCACACGCACCTTGCACTATCCCTGTGTTTGATGCCGTGGTGTCAAACACCATGCCTATGATCTTGTCCTCAATTCCGACTAGGGTGAGCGCTTGATGGACTGCGCTTGCCATTTGCTGTCCTGTGCCGTCTATTATTTTCGGTGCTCCTAATAGCTCTTCCACACCATCCCCAGTCACCACAACAGCAATCCGATCGACTGACTTACCCTCCTGTTCGATGTCAGTGAGTATCTTTGTGTCCCAGTGGATCTGCAGTCGAGGTGGAAGCTGCTCGAGGTGGCCAATAACTTTGGTCCCTATCATTGTACGGGCCTTTTGTCGGAAGCGGTGAATCGTGCTCTTTGATGGAACACTGTCAGGACCGAGAGCTAGGTATTTTGCAGTCGCAGCAAACGCTGATGTTGCCTGTCGAACAGAAAGGCCCTCGCGATCCCAAGTTGCTGCCAGGTCAAGATCACTCAGACTTTCATTTAGTCTGTCATGTTTGGGAGCTTTCGAAGATTTAAGTCCACAAGTGACGGCTTCGTTTCCACTGTCAGCTGACGATGTGCTAGAACTGCTGTCGGTAGCCTCTTCTGTGACTCCTACAGCTAGAGCCTCCTCCGTTTGACGCCGGTGTGCCCGCTCAAGAGCTCTTTCCCTTTCCTGTCTTTTTATTGTGGCTGCATTATATTTTCTATCTTCACCTCCCATGTAACTCGTATGTCGATCTGCCCTTTGGGAAATGAGGAATTCCTTGTCTTCAAGAGGGATATCTCCCCGATCCAGAACGTCTGAGCGGGCGACATAAAAAATATCCTCCATATCAGCCAAGAATACATCCCGCCGCATATTGTAAGTC